>BMAW01060883.1:601474-623256 GCA_019974015.1 Nephila pilipes
AATTCTAATTCTAGAAATTTATTTTATAATTCTAATTCTAGAAATTTCTAATTATAGAAAGGAATTATTGAAATGTACTGTTCAAAGTAAAACTGGTTATATTTCATTCATCAAACTGTCTATCTACCAGTATTGTGCACTATCTCTCTGTCCTTGGAGAGTTTATACTGAAAATATTCTTCCTTGCAAATTTCTACATTGTTGATTAAATTGCAAATACATCACTCAAAAAATGCTCATTTGATTGCAAAAAAAGTGATAAATTTTGAGAACACTATTTGTCACCAGAATTTTGAACTGGAAAAAAATTATTTCAATCATAGTTAACATTTGGCCAATGGTAATGTCGAAACAAGGATTTTACTTTTCCTATTACGTTTCTGATGTTTGAAGCAAGTGTTAATGGATGGTCCCATTAAATTTCCAGAATTATCTTAACAGCGCTTTCTTCTAATTCATTATAACTTAAACATGGAAGAATTGTGTTTTAAAATGATATATAACAACTGTTTCTCTAAAGAAGAATAGCTTAATAATAATACTATCTTTTCATTTTTCCAAAGTAACTATATTTCAAACAATGCTTTTGAGATTATTTAATGCATTGTAAAAATACTCAAATTTCTCTGTCATTTTATTGAAGGGACAGATAAATAAACTTTTTTCGGGTATTGACTATCATATTTGTAACATAAATACCGCTATTTGCTCTTCCGAATTCTTATGAAAATGGTCTGTTACCAGTACTAGTGCCACAAGAAAATCTCCATAACAAATATCTATTGATTAAACTTTAATTTATTACAGTTTCGCTCTTTTTTTTACTAGCGAAATATCTTTTATTTATAAACATTTCAAGAAAAAAAAATGATTCCATAGAAGTAAAAAATTGAAAAAAACACTTTCTCGTCACTATTAGATATTAAACGCCTGTTATCTTTTTCTTTCTATACAAAAACGTGATGTAAATGACATAGAAAATGCAAAGTTTTCTTTTTTATATAGTGGAACTCAGAATGAGATGTTTATGCTCAAGTAGAACATAAAATTTTATTCTAGAATTTTAACATAAATCCATATTAAATACAAAAGCAAGATTTAAAGAAAAATATGAAACAGTAGTTTTCGAAAGAGATAGACATAGCTAAAATTTAAAATTTCTTTCTGTGGTCAGTTGCGGTTATTAAATAATTTCAGAAAAATATAGTTTACAAGATATTTTTTATTACAAAAACAATTTCAATATATACATGAATAATATACATACATACATAAAAATACCAAAAATATATTTTTATTTATAAACTCATAAAACAAATTAAAAATCTAATTATCGAATAGTTCTTTGAAATGAGAAAACAAATCTTTGAATTAAATATTAATTGGTAAAATAAACAGAATTGAAATTAATCTAGCTCTTAATGAAAACTGTTTTGCTTATGGTAAAAGGGATATGCAAATTGGTATTCAGCAAAAAAGTCCCAAAATCATTTTAGGGAAATATATACTTTAAATTTGAAATATTGTTTGCTTTAAAATAACTTCCGCAAAGGATATAGTTTCGTTTGACCTAAATCACTGTCGTACATCTTTAAAGTAAGGAATCAGGGTTATCAAAAAGTACCGAAATATTGTTTTCTTTTGCAGAAAAGAGCTTTTCATGTGTAGAATTAATTTTGCGAATGATAATTGACTGCACCTATTCTCCATAGAATGCCATAATTATATCGTGCTCTTGCTTAAGAAAGATTCTGCTCAATCCATTCGAAAAATTCCTTCTCCAAAAAAATCATTCTGCTTCTTACCAAGCAAGATGTAAGCACTGGCGTAAATGTAAACAAATGGGAAAATACTCTTTTTTTCCTGCAGTATAAGGATTGAACGGGTCTCAAGATATCATTTTTAAATCCCTTAATCTACTCTTTTTCGTTTCTTGTGATATACTGATTGACCTAACATTCACAGAGACACATCTTCAGTCAGACTGTCTAAACTAAGATTCTTTCAGTCACAAATGCAGAATTATAATGTTTAGCACGTCGTCTCCAGATAAGTATTCATCTTCTGTCATATTGTTCAATAAAACAGTACTTGTCCGTGATGCTAACATATGCTCTAGTCAATTCTTCCTCAATCAAATGTTCCCGTGTGAGTCAATGTATTGCGGGCATCACAATGACTTGCTCTCAGCATAACATTATATAGTAGTCCTGTCATCATACAATTTAACATGATAAATTCAATTTCGAAGAGCGTGACTCGAAAATTTGGCGCCAGTCGCCATCTGAAGGTACTGTCACTTAACATTTTATTTCATATTGCTGATTCTCCTGGCCATTTGTGTTAAATTTGGCCAGTTTATGACTTTCATTTTGAGTTGTTTCAGTTCTTCAGTCCAGTAAATATTTTACGATGGTATTTTTAAATTCCACATACCCGATTACGTTATTTAAAATAAAACTGCGATACACATTGAAGATTTCCGATACAATTGATTCGGCTTGAGAGTTTTTAAGCAGTTGATGCTCCTCCAGATAATCGATTGAGTTAATTCTAGTTGTAGGAGGTATCTTATACTCATTGTTAAGGAGAATTCACCACACATGTCAATTTCTTTAATATATTCATAAATAAAGAAGGCAAGAGGTCAATTTTCAACATTAATCAACATATGAAATTTACTACTTCCCACACAAAATTTGCATGTTCCCAAATTTATAAGTATCAGGATGTTCCTTTCCAACGTACTTTATTTGATTATTGGTAAAATACAGTCAGTTTTATGCTGTTTTATTGTAAGCTCCCGCACAATGTATTCTCTCTACTACTTTTATGTATAAATATAAAAAAATATATATTAATTCAAAATGTATGAAAGAGCTATTATAAAGATTTAGTTATTTTTTTCTAAAAAATATACAAAATAAATTACATGACTTCCTGCCTGTAAAAACAAGAAACTATTAAGAACAGTTCACTTTGTAAGATCTCTAAATAATATTTCAATTCTAGGTAATTTTTTTTAATTGAATAAGGCTTATTTTCAAACTTGTATGTATAACTCGATTGGCAAATGAATTGTATATGCAAGCTATGTAGATATTGCGAGTACTTCTACAAAAAAAAAAAAAAAAAATGAAATGAACCTCTAATAAACTTTTTAGCAGATGTGATGGAACTTACAGGAAATATGATCTGTTAGGGAACTGAACAAAGAAGTTGTGCAAATAAATATTTTAAGCAATTAAGTAAACAGTAGGGTTTTTGGGCATCATTTAAATTTTAGTTCAAAATTTCAGGAGTAGCTTCCAACTGCTTCATTTACATAAATTTCTTACTTTTGTTTAATTTTGAGTTAATTATTCAAGTCGCAACTTGTAATGGAATACTGGTAATGAACGTCTTAATAATTACGCATTCTCGGATAAGAATAATGAAATACCATAGCTACATCACGTAATAAGATTAATTAATTATTAACGTCACACTTAGAAGCAACATGAGGGATATTGGCGAAGTGACTACGTAATTTTAAACCTCGGTCAAGTGACGTGTATGACACCTGAACAAGGAACTCCCTCTCCGAACTTCCACACCATGCCAAGCCTCAACAAATTTAACAGTCTGGTCTTCAGTGCTATCAGGACTCGAACCCACATTTGACGGAAACAACGCGGGCCGAAATTTTGCAATCAGGACCACGATGCTACAAAGGTCACTCCACATAATTCAAAAATATTATTTTCAAGTAGAGCTTACGAAGCTCTGTAGAAGACTCCTTTAGATTATTTCTATTAATAATAAATCAAAATTTGAATCGGTGTACAGTTCATGCCCAAAAACTGCCATAGCCTTATCATATTATATAGTTAATTTTTCTTGTCAGGTTTTGGATATAACGCAGTAAGACTAAAATTTTATATATATATATATATATATATATATATATATCTCTGTATGTCTATATATATATATATATATATATATATATAATATGTATTAAACATATCAGGCTTCATGAATCGCTTTTACGTGTCTTAGGGATGGGTAGATATATATATTTTTTTAAATTTATAGACTGTAACTTAGCTTTATCGCAATTCCAATATTAAAAATTTTATAAGCATTTGACTTAAAGTTTTAAATATATTTTATATATGTTAACATAATTTTTATTTCATAACCCACAAATAAGAAAAGGTTATTTTATATTGTTTTATGAAAATAAAAAGTTTACTGCAAGTTAGGAATGGGCATTTTGCTCAACTGTGTTTCAAATGACATTTAGAAGTGATAAAATGTATTCCATTTACAGTTTCAAAGAAAAAATTCTTTTTCCTTCGAGAAAAAAACTACACACTTCATATTCAAAATTGAATTCAAGCAACAAATTGATTTCAGTAATAATTTTTTTCAAGTTATTAATGTGAATGTGCTACTAACGTGTTGCAAAATCATTAATATTTCAACTTCCATCATTCTAAATTCATTTTTACCAGAAGTTTAAAGTATAAATGGAGTGCAGTCTTCGTCTCTTTTCTCTTAGAGTAGTTTCATTTCTTTGGTGTTTTATTTTTATCCATTACTTCAGAATGTTTTCTATCTTAATGCGAAAAAATAAAGATGAAAGTTTTGAGAAATGGTAGTTTGGTTCATCAAGGAAGGTATGCATTAAAAACCACAAGTAAAACTCTTTCTTTTAAAAATTATTCGTTTAATGGTTTATTTTTTTTATCAAGTTTAGGTTTTATTTTTTCAAATCGATTCATATTGCTTTAACCCGTGTTTTTTCTGATGTTTCCAGAATCTGTTAAAAATAGTTTTCAAGAAAAAAATATGTATATTTCTTTCGTGACACAGCTAAAAAACTAATGTGAAAATTTGAATAATATTTGTTTCTTAGTACGTTATTTTATTTCGCTATTTTTCTTGTAGCGTTATGGAGCGTTGAAGGCTCTCACATAATTTATTTTTTTTTAAATGTAAAAGAATTTTATTTATCGAATAAAATTCTATTTTCCGATAAAAGGCTTTTTACAATTTATTTACGTTGAAAATGATTTATTATTAAAACTTAATGCAATAAATTATAGCTTCCAAAAGAAATTTATTTTTACTTTACTTTTGTAATATATTAAAAATAATGAATTAAGCTAAGCATCTCACAAATATTTTCTTAAGCACATAGAATTAATGATGGTTAGTAAGGAATGAAAAAAGTCTAGGCTAAAATTAAATTCAATTTTATGATTATATGTTTTTTTAATAATACCAGTTTTAATTGAAAAATGTGTTGTATGTGGGCGCTTTTATGTATAAATCTTATAACTTTTCTAATTTTTTTTTAAATTTGAAAATTATTTATCCGCACAGGATTCAAATGTTGTAGAGCAAAAAAAAGTATGTATTTAAGTTGTGGCTAACTGGGAGTAACTGGACTGATCGATCCAAAGATAGTGGACGTACCAAGATCGAACGACACATGGCTAAGTCACTGGAATCTCTTTTTTCAATTCCTGCCCCCTTCAGAAAATGACTTCCAAAACTTTTTTATCGAATGGAAAATTCGCGTAGAGCAGTGTAGGGATCGTGGAGGGGTGCATATTTAAGATGGTATTAATAAAATTATGAAAAATAAGAAATAAAGGTTTTTTGAAGCAATAATCTAATCTCTTTTCAGCCACATGTTGTCTGTATTTCGTTTTTAGGCGATAAAAGTTTAGTAATCGGTTGACTTCTTTAGAAATGAGACATTTTAAAAATTTATTTTTCGAAAATTGGTAAATTGATATAAATATGTAGTTCATCTTTGTAATACTTTATCCAACTACTAGAAATATTTGTTTTGAAACCAATATGCTTTCAGGAAAAAAAATATTTAATCACCAATGAAGAAATCTTTTTCGATATGCATTTAATTTCTTATTCAGATAAGGAATATTAGGGGGAGAATATTAATGCAATATGCAAAAGAGAGGCTGCAATATGTTAAATGGAACTTTTTCAAAAACTTCACTTGGGGAAGTTAAGAGGATTATTTAATTTAGGTTTCATCCTCACCACTTGAAAATGGTTCATAATTACAAGATTTTAAGAATTCTGAGGATTTTGAAAGTCAGGATTGAGAATCTATACACAGTTCTCACGATCATGGAACAGAGGTGTTTTGATCCAGGATGGTCCTACTTAGACTAAGTTTATTCATGAAATACTCGTAGAAGGTTATGGCACGTTCATTGTTTGGAAGTGTGAATCACATTTTCAGGACGAAAGCGCACTTTTTCTCTCTCTCTGTTGCTACCCCCATCTACCCTGGTGTCTCACTTAAATAAGAATTTCGTCATGAGTTTGGCACCCAAGCGTAGATTTATAAGGACACATTCACAGACATCATCAACTCATGAGTTACTCAAACAAATTACATTAACCTCATTAAGTCTTGTACAGGAATAAAAGCATGTGTGAGTGCCCTTGTCATCTTCCTCCATATATTCTAAGTTAGGTTTATGTTAATAGTAGTCATGTTTATTCAATAAACTAAGTAGTTGCACCAAATGATGGTCTCATTTGAGTCATTATTCCAATTCTTCATCTTCTATTCTCATCAAAAATTAGACTTTTCTCTCTACCATACGATGAAATCTTTTGACCTATTTCATTAATTATAAATGCTTTTAATCTCAGATTCATAATATTAAATAAATGTATAAATCAGAAAAGAGGCTCCGTTTTATCTGTTGCCTAACGACCAGGATAATTTGAAGATTTTTTTTTTAGTAAGCCAAATAATTTTAGTAGAACAACTATCCAGAACAACTAAATAAATGATGAAAATATCAAAAAAGGCAAATTCTTTGGGATTCAACTTTTTTGCACTCTATTAATATTCATGATTACGAAAAATACAAAATTTTTACAAATAAATTTGTTTTGTCCTGTGGGATTTCTTCTGTAAAATCCCTTCTCTGCATATTTCTTTTTAAATTTTTAATTGTAATGATTTACGTTTTCAAATGGGAGAAATGTAATGTTGTAGTAATTTATTTTAAATTTATGATACCCTTAAAATTTTTAATGTTTTATTGCAGATTTATTTCATTCTTAAAATCAAATCCTTATCTCAATATGGTTTCTTTTATACAAATATAAACTAACTTTGACAGAGTGAGTAAATATATATCTTTCCTGATATAATGCATTTTAACTTCTTCCATAAATTAATTTTTGATTTTGTTTATTTTTTTTTCCTTTCAAGGATGTTATTAGGAGTTTGAAAGTCTTTTACGTAAGATGTAACTTTCAAAACACAGTGTTTAAAAATGGGTTAAAATGTTTTCATAAAAATGCATTAGTTTTCTTCTATATTTATTTTTGTTTATCCCCGATTTATTTCACCAAAACATTTTGATCATTATGCAACGGGGTTCTCCTGCATTTTACTTTTCAACTAACTTATGAGACTTTATATGACGTTATTTGATTTGAGAAACTCTACTTGCGACTTGTGTAATTAGCTTTGCTATACTGTAGTGAATAAACTGTAAATATATTGAAGTGATAAAGTAAAGTAAATATACTGAAGTGAATTGAAGTGATAAAGTAAAGTAAATATATTGAAGTGAATTGAAGTGATAAAGTAAAGTAAATATATTGAAGTGAATTGAAGTGATAAAGTAAAGTAAATATATTGAAATGACTGTAGTGATATTGAAATTGTTTATTTGCAGCAAAAAATTTAAAGTTTAGAAGGAGAGGAATATGTGCACACAAAAGTGATTAAACAGTCATCAGATAGTGATATTGTATATATTTCATGTGCAATCGTATCATACTGCATATTGGTTCCTGACTTGGTCCCACCTATGAATTTTATAAGTTAAGTAGAATTGTAGATTAAAATTTAATGAGATCACGGGAGTGTTTTAACTTCACATTCGTATTATAAATATTGATTTTTGATTATGCTATTTAAGAATAAATATAGCTTAAATGTTTGATTGTCTGATGAAATAATCAAAGGGGCAATAATGATTAATGTTCATTAATTTTATCTCTTAGTCCGTTTTTCCGAAATTTTTTAATCACACTAAAATGAAGAGATTCAGAAAAACTCTTTAAAGCTAATTTATCTAGAAGAGAAAACAATACCTAAATGTAAACTTTCGTGTTATCTTATTCCCTTAAAATACACCTGTTAAATATTTCTGAGAAGAAATTCAAATTAAGCAGCTGAAGCAGATGTTTCATATTTTCATTATGATTTACACTCTATTTTGCAATCGAGTAGGAGGACAGAGAAACACCACTAACAAAATTCCTGATAATCGACAGGTAGAAAATCTCTTGACAAAATTGTGGAACGCCTTTCTTCGTAGAACATGGTAAAAAACTTAACTATAATATTAACCATCTTAAGAAATAATCTCTTATCTCTAACCATGTTAAATAGTTTATTTAATATAAGGTCTCAGATGATAACCAGCAGCCAATGACTTACTTTTATCAAGGAAGGAAACTACGCATCATCAACTATTTAATACATAGCTGCTGAGTCATAAATAATTACGCTTTGTTCTTGAGAGTGTCGTCATGGTATATGTGCCGATCCAAAAGAGCAGAATAAATATTCAGCTTGAAGGGCGCGATACGTCTTTTGGCTGTCACTGTGCATGGTAAGTGGGATGGAAGTATCGAGAACGAAGTAAAGTATTTTAATATTACATGGATTTGCATTCCTCCGGTTACTAAGATACTGTACGCGAGAAAATTTCACGTGATTGTTTCGCCATTCTGCAGCTATTTGAAACATTCTATTCTTGGATATCTAGAGTTTATTCTTGAGCAGAAAATAAAATGATACAGTGAGAAATTATTAATAGGCATTTTGTATATGGATTGGAATAAAATATATTATAACTAAATAATAAACAGATTATAAGGTATGATATGATTTCACCAGTTTCTTATTTATAAAAAATGCGATTATTTTAACATCAAGATTAAAATATTTCGAATTTGGAATTTGCAGGTTTAGTTTTTACTCATGCATTATTTCTTCATACATGACTTGCTGTTCATTACTAGTTATACTGTTCTATTACTTTGATTATATCTAGAATTTAATCCAGTGATATATAGGAGTAATTAAAATATCAAAAAAAAAATGTTCGTTCAAGCTCAACTAATTCATAAATTATGTTTTCTCGCATAAGTGATAAGCATTCAGTTTGCTCAAAATAAGTACTTATTAAAGCATCATGATTAGCTATACAGTATAAGATAAATTTTCACTTTCCTATTGAATTTAACTAAGCTTTAAAATCCATCCTTTCAAAAATAAGAAGCACTTGATACAGTATTTAGACATGTGATGCAGACATTGTAGGTTTAATGAATTTGTAATTTGAAATGCGCATAGTAATTATTTTATCTTTTTAAAATTGGTTTATTAAAATTTATGTATAAATTTTTTTCCCTAAAAAACAGATAATTATTAAAAAAAAGTCATAAGAAATTAATGATATCAGTAAGAAAATATATCTATCGATGCTTCGTTTTCAGGCTCTTGTTTTGCACACCATAGAATGGAAATTGATTAGCATTAAATTAATAGAAAATATTTTTTTATTCAATATCCCTTGAACAATTGTTCAGCTTTGAAAATCATGATATTTAGACGTAATTTACTACTTATAAAATAATCCCACAATTTTTAAAAGAAAAAAAACATAAATATATTTAAAATGAGCATGCATAGCAAGTAGAAAACTTTAGTAATGCTTTGAAATGTCAATAAGTGTCGTAGGGGAATAAGATTTTCATACAAAATTCTTATGACTTAGGAAAGAAATGTTATAATATTATGATTTTTCTAAAAAAATAATATTAGAAAATATTCTTTGGAATTAGCCTTAGAACAATACAATAGCACGACTAAGTAATACAAAGCCTTGTTCAATTTACTAAAATATAGTTATTGAAGTGCGAAATTTTAGTATTTAAAAAAATGTATGGTATAAAATTAGAATTTATGTATCATAATTTGGAAATTAACAAAATGTATTTTACTAATTAGAATCTTAACAAAAGAATATTGATCAATTCAATGTAAGAAATTGACTCCTATTTAACATTTAAATGACCTATTACATGTATATATCAGTTAAATGCACAGTATAACTCCTACCAGAAACCTTATCAACACCTATCCTGTACTTTTTCTTTCACAAAAATGAAGAAGCACTTGCCAGTTTGTGTTTTTGCCGACACGGAACAGGAAACACGTCTCATAGATCATGGTCTGAGAAAACGGCCCCAGTACTTCTTTAGCGTGATCTCTTACAGATGATAACAGTTATAAATCTCTTGGTCATGTCACTGGAATTGATGATGGAAGCGGAAGATGAATTGGATTCGTAAACTTTGAAGGAGGGATGAAAACTGCGTCCGGTGCTGAAAGGAATAGGTTATGAGCCAAGAGAACATGCCTTATTTGAATATATACGGATTTTTATGAACGGTTTATTTCGGAATACGGTAGAAAAATAAGAAAAAAAAAATCATTTTTTATAGTATAAAATATGTAGTTTGAGGAATAGAAAGAAAACTTACAAATTATTGAAATAAAATACTTAAAATATTAAAAAGCACAGTTTCTACCTTTATTCTTATTAGTTAAGAAAGGGTACCAAAATCAAAATAAACATCAATGCCAATTATGTGTGAGAAAGGATTTTTTATGTAAACTTACTTTATATTTTGAACATTATCGTAATCTCTAGATGTGTGTGTATTTTTAAAACGTTTTTCTGAATTTCACTTGGTGTGTGTGTATGTGTCATCAAATTTTCGATCGTTAATTTAACCAACTTCTCGTCAAGCTAGAGCTTTGAAATTTTGGGAATCGTTCGTACTCGCCTAACAATGCAATATTTAGACGTTTGCGACAAGTTTTAACTAATACTTCAATAATTTTAATAAGTCAAAATATTCTTTCCCCTCGGCGCTTTTAGGATTGAGGAAAAAATTTCTTTCCCCCTCTGTGAACACCGGGCACTCCCCACGCCGCATGAGGTATCGTAAAACTTTTGTACTCACAAAGGGGAGATACTATCTCCCTTTTACTATCTCCGAGATAGTAAGGGTTGCTGACTTTTAGTCAGTAATCATTCGCAAGAAAGAAAGTTTCCAATATTTGGCGCCATGTTTTATCACAATAATTTTTTCTGAATTCTGGTACCTATTTTTTTTTAATAGAATGACTTAGAAACTTTCAAATACATTTTTTGATTTTATGAGTATTATGAATTTTTTAATACGCTCACAAATGTCTCTTTTTAAGTAAATATTAAAGTTAAAAATAACTAACAGTTTTAACTAATATTTCAATAGTTTTCTCTAATAAACTTTGCCACCATATAAAAACGTTGTTTTTAAAAACGTTGGTTTTTATATCGAATTATTTTTTCTATCAATGCTATTTTTAGAAACATAAGTTTTAAATCTAAATCAATCCAAAGTGCTAGTGGCTTATTCTGACTAACTGCTTAATTTTAAGTTATGAACGTTTACTCAGTCATGGATAACAAAGCTTTATGATTATATCTTTTTACAAACGAGTAAAATAATTAAAAAAATCTTAATTACTATACTAATTAATCATATTTCTTTTAGCTGCACACTTACGCAACGCATTTCCGTTTCACAAAAACTTTTTCATTTACTTACAGATTCCCAGTGAATATAATAAAACTTAAAAGCAGTTATGCACTTCCTAGAAAGTAATTGCATCAAGTTCTGAACATTATCCTAATAACAATAATTGTTGATAATTAGTTGACATCATAATTTACGTTGCTAGTCTTATAAAATTAGCGTCTTTTTAAATGATAATTATTCAAACTATTATCTTGTCAAAGTTCTCCATTGTTAAATAAGTGGAGTTGATAAAATTAATTGTAACTTAATAGCTACTAAAAAAAGGCTAAATTTAAAAACCTTATCTATGTTCTTTCTCATGATCACCAATTGAGTTAATATATTTAAGTAGGATTTGTTTCGATGTTTAAAGAAAGTTAGATAATATTCATTAACTTATATCAAATTAAGAATGCAGTTTATGTAGAATAGTTATTTTTAAACTTTTTGATTTTAGATTCTAATTAAATATAGTAATCGGAATGATCAGAAACGTGATAATACTCCATAAAAAAATGTTAAGATAAGCGTTAAAGATTTTCTCTGAGTAAAATATCTTTTCACTTTTGGGAGTGTACATATATTGACTTTCTTTACGAAACATTCGAAACCATTTGATTGCAACTATTTCCTTTACGAATAGAAAATGAAGTCACATTCCATTATAATCTTCTATAATTCAACTGCCGGCCATTTTCAAAATTGCTTTTAGTTGGTAAAAGCTGTACAAATGGTATCATTATCTATTTCTGACTGTTTTCAAATGATCATTAGTGTTTATTGCGCCTTTAATAATGGAACGAACTCCCTTATAGATAAATATATCGTTAGAAATTAATATCTTTGTGCGAAACGACACTGGACAAGTGCCAGTTTTACTCCTTGTTTTAATTCTGATTATTTTGCTATACGGATTACTGTTCCATGTGGTGATAATTCATTCAGAACTTATCTTAATAATGTTTACCATCAGTGTATGAAAGCAGAATTATTATGTTATGGATAAGGGAATAGATACATCATTCATTTGCTAAGTACGAAGGTTGTTCAATGAGTCTTTAGACCACGCCTTTCTACGTCTTTTTTTGCAATAAGTCCACGCCTTTGGCTCCTCAAAAATTCTTTGACATAACTTTTAGAGTCGATGAGATTATTTCGCCTTTTTTTTTGGAAAATATGCAACAAGAGCAGTACAATGCTTTGAATTTTGTTTGATTTCTGGTACATAATGAGGACTCCAAGTTTCAATGACGGTGACAATTCGAAGTGCCAGCATCAAATTTTTACTAGCGGCAAATGACTACCAAATGAAAACCCACTTAAGAATCCATGTCAAATTTGTTTCGGCTCAGTTTAACAGAGGGCAACGTCCAATAGTAACACAAATTTACCTTGATCATGTCATCTGTTTTTAAATACAAGTACTTTTAGAACCATTCTCGTATGAAAAATGATATACTATTTTTTTATTTCCTGAAATTTTACCATACAAGTGTTCCTGTACTTTCTCTATTGACATAAAAGAAATCTAAATTAAAGTAACATTTACTTTAAAAAGGAGAACTTGATTATATATATATTATATATATTAATACGAAAGCATTAAATAATCTTGAAGTAAATATCAATAAAATGTGTGCTTTACTTCCATTAAAAAATTTAGCTGTGTATGTTCATTTCTAAATTTTTTAATTTGTCAATCTCGAATGTCGGTATTTGTTTCTAAACGGAGAAGATAATTTACAATCTATAATCGTATTAGAAGATTATTTTTCATTTTAAATGAAGTCAAAAAAGTTAAAAGAGGTAAAAGGCAGGAGTGGCATTTAACAGGCATTAAAGTATTAGCTTCTTTCAATAAGCAAGGCACTTTATAAGAAGCTGATTAAAAAGTGATGCCTTCATAGACATAACTTTATAATTCGTTACTGATTTCCAGAATTTTTGTAGTTCCTGAAAGCTAAATATATCGTCTATAAAATGGATTATTCATTTATTGACACAACTGCCATTTCTTTCCACACACTTTCGCGAATACGTGACAAGTCGGTGGTTGTGGTAGCCACCAGGCCTTAATAGAAGCTTTCACCTCATCGTCAGAACCATACTGATATCCTAAGGCTCTATTTCATCTTTTTAAAAAATGAAAGTCTCAAGGCGTAAGGTCATATCTAAATAGGCTCACTGCTTCAAACTCACATTCTTTTGGGTCTCAATCATTTTCAGTACTCAACACATCAATGACACCTGGCAGCAAAGAAACAACTGTATTAAGTAGAAAACAACAATAGGTTTTTAATACAATTATAGTTTTGAAAATATAACGCATAAAAAAGTTGTGGGTATGGAAGCATTTTAAAGCCAATCCTTATATATAAAAGAAATTTAAACAGGAAGGCGTATAAATACATCATTGAAAACAAGAATTCATGATGGATGAATCAGAAGTCAAATATTTTGCAATATAACATTTAAAGGCTTGAAGGGTCTGTAACTTTCCCAACTTGTGAGTAAGAATTTTGCAATGAACAATATAACTGAAGATATATATATATATATACATACTCTTCTTTGGTACATACGGGGACAGGAAATATATTTAAATCTGAAAAGAAATATATTACTTTTCTCCAAATATATGGATTCCTTTCTACGTTCAGGTTTGTAGTTGTATGTATAAAATATATTTAAATAAATTAATCAAGATTTAATTAAATAAGATATTTGTGAATTATACTGAGTTCAAGGATCATATTCAACTAGATATTACTGTTATGTTTTAATGTATAACAATTTTATCGTGTATAAGGAAACCCTTATTTTTGGAACTTAAAATTTAGATTGTTATTTACCCTTTCTGTGCCGACCAAAATTATCGGCGGAGAATGCCGAACCAACTTAACGTCTTTGCTATGGGATAAGAAATTTTTTTTTTTCAAAAACAAAATAAGGATGATTTTAACGAAGTTCATATTAATTATAATATCATAGCATTTTCATTGAAAAGAATGATTTTTCTAAATCCTGCGATTACAGTATGAAGAAAATATCCTGCATTGGATTTTTATGTGGTCGCTTTAGGTTATACGTAGTCACGGTGCTAAATAGCATAGGATATAACATAAGGTTAAATACTCAAGAATTTTGTAAAAAGTTTTTAAAAACAGATGAAAACATTTATGGCGCTTTTTAAATTTATTTTAAGATCGAGTTCTCTCGCGATACAAATAATAAGGCAGCTTCATACATACACTGATATATCGTGGCTGACACTTTTCTGAAGTGTTGCGAACGTCGAAGTATAGTCGTTTACTAAAGGCTTAAAATATATAAGACATAAAGAGTTAAGATATATAAAAGTTAAAGGGTTAAGATTTAAAGGTTAAGATATATCGCAGTAAAAGGGTTAAGATATATAAAATATATTCATTTTCATTTTAAAAGACTAAAAATTAAAAAATGTATTTTAAAAAATGTATGACTTTCATTAAAAATATATTTTTTACTCATCATAAAATTATTAAATTTCACATCACTTTAATCTGATACATAGCCACTAAGTGTCAGTTTACAGCTTGCGGTGTTGCAAGTTATGAAGATTTGAGTTTTGAAGAGTTGAATAATTTGTAATATATATTAAACAATCCATTTATACAAGTCACCGTGTTTTTCGTACCGAAAGTTTCAAAAAATGGAATTCTTCGTAAGCAATAAAACAAGGTAATCATGTAAGCTTCTGAATTCATAAAAGGATAGGTTTCAGGAATTTTACCTTTTGTAAAGTTTTTACTGTAACGCTTATTTTTTACGATAAGTGTATTTCGAATATCACATTATTTAAATCCTCCTAATATTGAATGATCTTTATATTTTGAATAAAATTGAAATAATTATATGAGATTTTTTTTCCTCAGATTTTTATTTATAAAATTTTAAAACGGTTCTGATACTCCGGTTTCGCTACTATTCATCTAAGCTATTGAAACTCAGAAAAAGTTCAGTCAATGAGTAATCAATCAAATGAATTATAAGACAGACAATTCTTATATCTGCATATATTCTTATACAAGAATAATCAAAAATCAATATTCATGTATCGAACGTGGAGCGGAAACTTTCACTTGTCTTCAACTAAAGAATAATTGAAAATTCTCCATAATTTCAAAGGTGGGTCTATCAGGAACAAATATGATAAATCTAATTCCAGTATCACTATCCGAGGACTGTTTAGTCTCCTCACACTAAATGTGGTGTGCGCAAATTTCGCAACTAAACTTCAAACTATTTACTGCTTATAATCTCGATATCTGATCTACCTCTTTTTCCCTTCTCTTCTTTATAAAAATACTAATTTGCACAAAACACATTTTTTTTTCACAAATATAGATTCTCAAAAAAAATAAGGCCACATTGAATATCATAGGTTTAATTGAAGAAAAATAAGCATGAGAACCTCATTAAATAATTTAATGAATCAATTATAAGCATTCATTCCATTTTATATTTCCATGCAAATAAATATTTATTTATTAACAAAATAATCAGTTATTTATTTAAATATTATTGAGGTGGAAAGAAACAAAATACTGACAGTTAATCATTATAAAATACGTAATCTTTTGAGTGTTAAACTGATCTTTGTATCATGAGTTTAATAAAATTATTTTCTTTTTTAATTGGTGATAAATATTTTTATATTTTAATTGTTCTATACATATAATAATTTCTTAAATGTATTTGAAATTTAAAGTATAAGATTCATTTTACTCCAAATTTTTATATTATTTTTATTATAAAATTCTCAATTATTGAAAGGTATACAATATTCAGAAATATAAATAGGCCAACTTAGGGAATAGATATGCCGATTGACGAAAATATTCCAACATAAAAAATTTGCTCAAAACAGAATTTCTATGTTATTCAGAGCTTTTCTTATATCAAAGAACAAGATATCAATGAATATTTCATTGTTTTGATTATTTTTGAATTTTGATTTATTGATTTAATAAGAATCAATGTTAAAATGTTTTTTTAATGTTAAAATGGTTTTTTAAAACTTAAAATGCTACGAGTGATTCATTTTTTATTGAAAGACTCAATATTTTAAAATTCTATTTTTAAATATTTTTTTTAAAAAAATCACTGTAAAGTTAAGATTTCGCCTTCTCTAATAATGATTCAATTAACACATCAGTGTGTCATTTTTTCATGTCCTCCCCAAATATAAGAAATTTAAATATCAGAAAACACTATTTTCCCCTAAGCCACGAGGAAAAATTTAAACATTTATATGCAATTAAGAATACTTTTAAGTAATCTAAAAAGTAATGAATATACTTCAAAAAAGATTTTACTGTGATATAAACTCGTATAAACACTATTTATACAAAATGCTATGAAGATCGAAAAAACTGGAAATTACAGCATATTAAATGCTATGTCGACTTAATATAGTTTTCGTATCGTTACGAAATACTGTTTTTAAGTCCTAAGGTTTCGCACTGCATAACTTTCTGTAGCAAAATATCAATACATAAGCATTATGAATATTTGAATACTTTTTTCACATGCTCTATTATACCTGCTTTAGGCTTAAAGATTTTTAACTTCTAATGATGAGGGATAGATTCTGAATCTGGAGACACATTATGAAAGAAATATGCATAAATATTAAAGTAAAATCACGTGGTTTTATCGCATACGAGGGTGGCTCAGAGAGCACGTGTTTTTGACGATAGATGGCGTTACTATGGCAAGCTGATGTTACCATTGTGTACCTTCCTTTATGAAGCAACGCTAAAACAAATTTATCACTAATTCATAAGTTAGTTTTGATTTGGCAACCATTTTGTGAGAATAAATATTTATGCAGCATCGGGTTTTCTTTGAAATTTTGCGTTAAGCTGTTACCGTCGATGAGACCTGAATTCATCCTTATGCACCGCAACTATCAAAATAATAGGTTGCTTCCAGTGAATCTACACCAAAGGAGGTGATGATGGTTGCATCTGCCCTAAATATTATAATACGGTTGACTTTTTGGGATGAGAAGATCTTACTCATATGCTTCTTAAAATAAAGAGGAATGGTCAATGAACAATTCTCTACAGTGAGTTCCCTGTTCCCATTTCTCAGTTCCATTTTATAACACGAATTCCGTATGAACCCCCCTCGTATACCCATCTATAATGCTATTTACTCAAAGTTAAGCGGCATTCTAAAAAAAGTAATTTTTAAATGTACAATTTAATATAAAAAAGTGGATTTCCCATTACCGTAATTGGAGGAAGTAATACAGAATATTTGGTTTAAGCAATAAATAAAAATATTATTAAATTAAAAATTGATAACATTACTAAATATTTCTTTCTTTTTATTCTAATGGAAATATGTGATTAATGCGCAATGTATTAATCACATGTTCACTCCTTGTGAAAAAAAAATATCAGCAATATGTCTGATTTACTGAAATTTATCTAGTAAATTTACAACCAGAAACATCAATAGGAAATATCTTATTTCAGGTCCCCCAGAGACAATGCGCAATTGCTTGGTCACCAATCACACTACCGATTCACTTCTAATTCAATGTGAACCTGGGTATGATGGCGGATTACCCCAGACTTTTCATCTCGAAGTATACAGTTCGACAAACGAACATCTCAGAGGCAACATGACATCGGAAGATAGCCCTTGTTTTTTAGTTCAGGATCTTTTAACAGGCACGTCTTTTATACTGGTTCTATATGCCGCTAATGCAAAGGGAAGAAGCATTTCAGTGGCTCTTGTAGCCAGTACATTGAGACCTGCAGAAAGACATACAGGCAAGATACTTTGTTCAACTGAAGATTCTATTCAATATGAATTAAAAAAAACCTTTTTATATCATACCATTGTCAAAAAGATGTAGAAACACGATTCTTTTGGTATAAAGATGAGAAAGAACTCACTAACGTTGGATTTGAGAAAAGAAAAATTGCTCTAAATAATGAATATATTATTATTTCTATTTAATTTATTACTTATAATATTTACTTTTGCTTGGTATTTGAATTGAAAACCGGTTATTTTAAAATTAATATCTATATAAATTTTAGGATAGTTTTGCTAAAGCTTTTATGTGAAACATTTATAAAATTTGAAATGCTAAGGATAAAAATTCATCCTCAATGTTTCATGTTTGATATGTTTAATTTTAAAAATATTGTTGATAAGTTAAAAATCATTATAAATTTACTACTGGCATACATGAATTATTTAAACTCTATGTTAATTTTATATATTTGAAATTTTGATAATCAACTAACTGATACCCTGGGCTTCATATCTTACAATTAAATGATTAATGATTTATTTAGCACTTTTATATAAAGTTATTTTATAGTTCTATAGGAAAGTTGATTAGAAAATAATTGGATAATTTGTTTTAGCCATTGAAAAG
This sequence comes from Nephila pilipes, assembly GCA_019974015.1. Taxonomy (NCBI): domain Eukaryota; kingdom Metazoa; phylum Arthropoda; class Arachnida; order Araneae; family Nephilidae; genus Nephila; species Nephila pilipes. The sequence goes on from BMAW01060883.1 coordinate 620,616, forward strand.
CACTCGAAACCGAATTTAATTTCTAAATTTGTGATTCCATTTCTTCGCAATAACCAAATAGAATATTTTTTCTGTATGTGATTTTTTTGACAATTTTTGAGCAAAAAAAATTCCCACAATTGTTGGTTCTTTCTCATAAATAGTATATATGGTAAATTTTCATCAGAATGTGAAAGTATATTGAGTTCAGTTTTTAAAAGAAATAATTCAGTACAATATGTTATCTTACACAAATAAACTATTTAATTATTTCCCTCTTATAACCATGATTCGTAATTACAACTAAAAAAAATATTTCGCATGTACAAATGTCCGATACTGTTTATGTTTCACACTTGTATTATAAATGTTAACTATTTCATTCAAAAGTATATTCTAAATAAATGTATCAAAGAAACCAGAACACCTGCATACTTCTCATATTTAAGGAACACGCACCAATTTTTTTTCGCTTGAATATATGTTTATAAATATTCCGTAAAACCGTTTGCTCATATGATCGCATACATTTAAGTAATACATTAGCTTATGATTTTAATATTATAACAATTAATCTTTATTGAAGTACCTGATTTTTATTTTTCATTAGATGAATAGAAACAATTTATCCCGTCTGTTTAAAATAGTATCTGAAAGGCATTTGATTTAAGAAGCGAAAAATTTATTTTTCTTTTCGAAACAATTAAAAGCACCTTACTGATTTAAGTATTATTAGAATGTCTACGAATTCGTTAAATACGCTTGTTATAAAGAAATAAAAAGAACTCTATATGAATCAGGCAGTATTTATAATAGTAATACTTCCTAGAATCTTATTAGAGATTTTATATTCACTCATTAAAAGCTATATTTTATGAAAGAAAAACTGATGTCATTATACAAGAAAGTCTTAAAATACGGTGTATTATATTAGTTAAATAATAATTATAATATTTAAGAAAACAGACGTAATTTCGTTATTTTAGTTATATTTTAATTTATGAGTATCATTTTAATGAACAACATTTCATGTTCGACTATGTCATATCATATTTTTCAATTTAATGGTATAATATTTCAGAATTTACACTTCCATAAGATTTTTAATGAAATATCAGTAATATTCTAATATTGGATTATGCATACAAATATTTCTGAAAAGCTACAAACTTTATATATATGACGACGAATATCTTATAAAATTGAGCTAGTGATTTCATTTAATTATTTACGTTAGTATATTTCAATTACCGAATATATATATATCTTATTATACATCCTTTATTCTCCATTGTGTTTGTATACATGATGTGAATGATTCTTGTAAACTCAATGTGGTCATCTTTATTTTTAAACTATACCCAGTAATCCTAAAAGCCAGCATACTGATGCATGTTCCAATTTTATTGTATTAAATAATGTAAGTAGTTCAGCGTATGAACAGACATTGAAAAATGAATCGAGAATATTTTAGTTACCATAGAATAAATATGCGTAGCATAAAAACCACAGATATATATATATATATAAGATATTTATAATTCGATATCTAAATACATTTGGTCATTTTATCTGTTTCACATTTAGTTGTGCATAAAATATAATTAGGAATTTCACTACTTGTTATGTATTTTAAATACTAAACCAGTCATATTTACTTTAATCTATTAGTGAATAGTTGCCTTACACTTATGACAACGTTATATAATGCTGCAGATCATACGGTGTATAATTATTAATGGAATTGATTATACTTCTGCTGTAATTTCTAAGATATTTAGCTATATATCATCGTTGAAACTATTTAAAAATAGTTTTATAAGTGCTTGGATAAACAAAATAAATATTTTATGATTTGATATTGATCCTGGTGTTGCACTTTGAGTATGATAGTATTGTATTTATGTGAAAAACTACATCCTTTGATAAACAGCAGTTAGTGGAATGTATAAAGTGAAACATGGTTTTTATGCTTATATTGACAATTGACCATAATTGAGCAATTGAGCTACTTTGTCATGCCACGAAGAATGAAGCTATTTGGCAACAATCCTTTTAAAGAGATAATGACATAGTTCGCAACTGATTTCTTAAGTATCAGGAGCATTTCACAAGTAATGATTAATTTAAAATCATTAAGATTGAAAATAAAATTGATTGATCAGTCTTCACTTTTGGAATATAAACTGCAATAAAAAACATTTTGCATGGCAATTCAGCACGAGATATTTATTTAGATAGCTGTGAAACAAATATTAACATGTCACTGCTAATTAAAAACTGCCATTAATTTGCAAAATACTTGAAAAAAATGTTGGTCTTTGATTGGCTTAGAGTATTGCGTCCAGCTTTGATTTGTTTTGGGCTTTGTTTGGCTCTATATTGGTAACTATTTCAGTTTCCACTTTTTTTTTTTATTATTATTATTTCGGGTTTTATTCAATTTAAAAATATTTTTTGTTCTTATTTTCGATTGGAATTTTTACTATTAGTTATGGACTGCGTTACGATGAGTATTTAAACAGAAATAATAAAACACATTTCACAGAAAGAAAAAAAAAAATGTTTCTTGCATTTATGGTGTTCTGGTTTCAGTATGCAAAATATTTTCTTTCGGAATTTATTTCACTTGTTTTAATTAATTGTGGTTACATAATTTGTT
>BMAW01060883.1:623266-643458 GCA_019974015.1 Nephila pilipes
TTTTCTGCTCTTCTTTACTTCGAAGTAATGGTGCTATTTGCAAACTACTAAGACTAATTTAATTTTTTCCTAAGGAATCATGTAAAGTGTTGCTTTATAATTTTACATTTAAAGAGACAATTTTTTTAATTAAATGATACCTTACATATTTATTAGATGAGATGCATGTTAGAGGAACACTGCAAGAACAAACAGATAATTAAACTTAGGAAATATCAAGTATTCTTTGCAATGTCTTGTAAGGAAAATGAAATAAAAAATATTATTTTATATAATGTATAATAATAGTTATAATTGCTGGGTATATAAATAGTTTCTTAAGTTATTATCCTTTGAAATTTGAAACTGGCAATATAAAACACTATTAAAACGTTACATAGAAAACATTAAATTATGTTTATTCCTTTATTTTCATGCAACAAATAAATAAGATATTCTTACACTTTAACTCTGCTGCAAGCTTTTATCTATTCAAACTACGTAATTTTCTACTTATTTATATTAAAAAACATACACAATTACACCTATGAAAAGTTTTTTTTTCTTTATAAAAGTATTGTAAGCATGTAATTAGATATTACTTAGAGTTACCTTAAATTTCTATATGCTTATTGTACATAAATGTACAGAAAACATGTACTCTGCATGTTCTTATGTTTGATTTATATATGCTTTATTGTGTATGTGTATATTATGTTTCTATAGCAGTCACGACAATTTCTGCCTCCAATTGGTTAAAAGATAACTAAGTGTGAATTATGCCACTTTCTCTGTTAACCTTAATTTTTGCATTTCATGCTTCTGTAGCCTTATTAATTCACGTGAGGTTTTATTCTCCATAGCAAATATGTGTTAGACTGCTTAAACTTTGCATAATTATATCACTGAGCTAAATAATGATTTGCTTTTAGCTTATTTGCATGCCTTAGTATACTTTCTCTCTCTCTCTCTTCTTTGCTTTGGTTTCGAATAATTTCTCTCTTTCATATATGGCAGTGCTTTTAGTGGCTTCGTATGGTACTGGAAATCTGCATGTTATCATCTACTATTTAATTGTTTAGACTGAATCTTGTATTTTATTTTGTGAATAAGTGGCATAAATGCATATTATGTTATAACTTAATTTATATTCAGTTATGTCTCACTTAATTTTTAATTAGTTTTCTTAGAAATATTATTTGATTTAAGCATTTTACACTGTTATTAAATGCTTGTATAAATTCACATGATTATCTTATTCATCAACAAATGATAAAACTAATTAAAAAAAGATAAATGAATAAAAATAAGCCATTCAATTAAAAACAAACCGCCATGATTCCTCTTCAAATCACAATTAATACTTATAACCCTAAATTCGAAATACAGAACATAAAATTGGCTTTCAAATGTACATCAAATTAGTTAAACACATATTTATTACAGAAAAACTAAATTATTCGTTTCAATTACCAGACTGGAAATTGTATGTATAAAATAATTGATTTATGAGTAGAAAAATTGTAAAAATTCTTCTTACACAGAATTTTTCAAAAATGCTCAATATTTTTTTTAATTCTAAATTATATTTTACACTCATCTATATATGTGGAATGATTTTTCCTTTTCTTATCAAATAATTACAGAGCCCGGTAGCTTTAGTATGAAGTTTTGATGTTTACTATTTTAACTGTATAAAGCATTATAATAAGCATTGTTTAAATCCAAATATTTTGTATAGCTAAATTGTAAAGATATTTTTACATTCTATTATCAATATAATTTGGCTTATGGTTCGCACTAAAATTTATCTATTCCAAAAAATTTACATTTTTTTTATATTTCCTATTTACCCTGTACTTTCACATACTGATAAAAAAAAATCGTGTTTCTAAATCATGCATAGGTTTTACTTTGCTGATAGATGTTTACGTAATGATTATAAAATGTTTTATGAAAATGTTGTGTTCTTATTCTGTATATAAAATAAAATACGCTTTCTTATTTTACAGCTGAAGAAGATGAATCCATTTTAAGCCCAATGATAGGTATCTTAATAGGAATCGTTTCAGCTTTTGTTATATTATCAATTGTCATTGCCATTATAGTTCGACTACGGACTCATGAGAAACACAAAGGTTTGTTTGTTTATTTTTTAAATTTGAAATGTTTTTATTAGAAACAATTAAATTTCTAGCATTTTGAATAATTTTGAGATTTACAGGTTAGCTGCTGCATCAAAACTTGATTTTTTTCTCCCTTCAAAACAAAATCCAGCTCATTGCTTTATGTTTTATTCAGACATAACTAGATGTATAACAATTTTTCTTTTCTATACATCATTTTTAAAATATAAGATGATAATAGATGAAAAGTGTTGGGACTAAACCATTATTTAAAATAAGTTACGTTACTTTATCACATTCACTATTATTCTAAAGTTTATCGTTATATTCGCTGATATTTAAGTTTACTTTTATATTTAAATCAATAATTCATGTCATACTTCATTTGCGTGAAGTATACTACACAAAGGTGTTACATATTTTCTTGCAATATTTTGACAGTAATAGACATAAATCTTTGTAATGTGGTTTTCCTGATACACATAGGAATATACATTAAAATTGCATTTTTTAGTATTTGAAATGTAAATAATGTATCCATCACTCTTCATCAGAATTCTAGCTTATAAAATATTATTTTATGTAAATATTGCCTATATATATTGTATTATTAATATGATAAATTAAAATACTAACAAATATTTTCATTCGAGCTATTCTAAAATTGTACTAAAATTATGTATTTTAAACCTTACATTTCCTTTCTTTGATTCCAGGTACTAAATTTTAAGATCTGGATTTCATCTTTATTTATTTTATGATATATATTTATTTACATATTTTTATATAATTAAAATTAGAACTATAAATATTCTAGAATAAAAAAAAACTAACGATGGAGCAAGAAAGAAATTAAAAACATCGAATTAATATTTCAAATTAGCTTTTCCAATATGAGTTATCAATTCTTTTTAGTTTGAAAGTTTCATGAATCCAAAAGTTTTAACGCTGACATCAAGTATTTAAAGATTAATCTTACATATGGGGACGCTGCATCACACTTTTCATTATTATAAAATTTTCTCGAACGATTTAATACCACATATTACTGTATTTTCGAAAACAGATAAGAATATTTTTTATTGATTTTGTATCAGTGAAGGTCTTTAAAATATCGCTCAATCTTTTTATTTTTCTCCAAATCTTTAATTTTGATACTTCTCGTATTATTTAACGTAAAATACTAATATTTATATATCTAATATATTATTATTCTCTTCGAATATAACAAATAAGGATTTGTAATTCAGGAATTTGCAGAATGAATTTAAATTCTTACGCGAAACACACGATAGGAAAATTTAAAGCATATGATAACACAAACTTCGGTGCTAAATTAGTAATATTACAAACATCATTGAATGTAATGGGTCGAATATTACTAAACTGCGTAAATTCTTAACTAAGCGAAGTACAAATTGAAGAATCTTATTAAACAATTTCCCTCAATTCGCAAGTCTTTGCTATCTCAATGAAATTGGTCGTTTTATCTCAGGGCAAGAGAATGTCCAAACTATTCATTACATTATGGAAATTGAGAGTAACCTTAGATATAGGAACTGCAGTTGAGAGCCATCATCTGTCCTTTTCGACGCCTAAAAGCGAATTCATGTCCTCCAGTGTCTAATTTGAGAACTAATTGCATTAGGCTTCTATGGATGTGAACCGTCTCTACAATCAATTAACAGAGTTTGCAAATGTTTCTACGTAAGTAGGTGAGCATTTTGAGATTATCTCTAGTGTGGATATATAAGATTTAGAGCATAGTGAGTTCAAAGACTTGGAAAGATCAATTCAACTATAGTAATATTGGTGTAAAATTTCGATGGAGTATTTCAAATAGAGCCTGTCTGTAGCACTTGATTAAATTAGAAACGATCGTGTTTATGTTTTAGAACTTCTTATAATTAGAAAAACATCCAACGTGGTAATTCCTCAAGATCATCGCTATTCGATATGCTTTGAGTTATTTTTCCATAGAACTTTTTACATATTTTCCCCCAAACACTTGTTGCATTATCACAAAGCCTGTTGTAATTTGTATTTGTATATGAAATATTACTTTCAATAAGTATTAAACGACTGTGATCTCTATATATTCTGCGACACAGCTGTAATATTACTATTACGCATTTTTCAAAGACAAAATGTGAAGTTCGGTTAATTAAATTTTTTGAATTATAAATGTAGACTGTGGGGGTAATGAGATTGTTCATCCCAAATCTACGATAGTTTGCTCTTACTCAAAGGGAAGGTTGTCTAGGGGGTAATTCCATTATGTTGTTTTCGTAGAAATTTAACGATGATGCTTATAGTAGTTTTACTTATTTATTAAATGAAGAGATGAAGGATCAAAATATATTTACAATAGGAGATGATGAATTGACCAGTTCATCGGAGCATATAACCCATATTGGCGAAGGGTGATGGAACGTGATCGGGCGTTTGGAGTTTACTTCCGACGCGGGTAAAGCGAAGAAGAAAAGAAACGAAAAAGTGGGGGAAAGAGAGAGGGAGAGAACGAAAGGTCACGCAGTTTTGTTCTGGAATAGATAGCCCTGCATGTGTCATCTATCGAGTATCGGAGGAACTGGTTTTACAGTACATTGGAAAATAAAATTAATTCTTTAATAAGTTGCTGGAAAATCCTACATAAATAATAGAATTAATTAAATGCTCTAGTTTTATATGTTACAAAATGATCAAATACATAATTTCACAAATGTGATACAAGTGCATGTTGTTTTAACAGTACGAGACTTTCTTGTGTTCTTGCAGATATCGGACTAGAGTAATAGCGGATTACTAAAAACTCGGATTATAGGAAAATCACTAACAATAACACATATAAAAAGGAAATGATATGCATTATTTTATAAGATGTTATATGCACGCAAATAAATCGGCAAATATATGTAATAACTAAGACAACAACAAAAATTTCTTTCGTATTAAGAGCAGACATTATTCCATTGGGGTTGGAGACTTTAAATAAAGTTCTGTTAGACTTAACTGTCTGCCTAAAAATGCCAGATTAGTAGCAGGATGGAGAGCTGAAATGCAGGATTATTGAGGGAGTACTCTACTTAAGTCTTAATGACACTGATTCGGGTAAATAAACCCTGATGTAATACATAATTTGTTTTAATATTAGTTATTTTGATACATATGTATATATGTTTAAATACTAAAACTGTAAAGAACGAATTTGATAAATTTTATTAAATCACCAAAGAGCCTACTTAGTAATGAAACATAGCAATCAGTTTTAAAATACATTTTCGTAACATGTTTTGTCATTAAGCTTCATATAATTATTGAGTTAGTAATGATGCATTTTTTCCAATGTATCAAATAAACACTGTAGATCATATCAAATAAACACTGTAGATCGCTGTAGACGTGTTTTATAAAACATAAATCTTTAGAACATTCCAAGGTAATCATATAATAATCAGAAGAAAGGTATTATATGGTAGGAAATATAGATTTTAATACAATCTAAAACTCTTATAATCTGAACTATGTATTTAAACCTCATAAACCGAATAAATCAATTTCTAAGAACTTATTTTTAAGAATTTAGGTGAATTTTAAAATAATCATTCCATCTTCTGACTTAAATTCTTTTTCAAACAAGCATTTCTCTTCTTTTCTTTCCTTTTTTTTAAATCACCTTAACCGAAATCTTATTTCGCACGAAGGGATTTATACTGCTGAAATTTGTAATTTATTCCATGGTTTCACATTTTTCTTGAAAGCTTAACTTTGGAAATGAAAAAAAGGAATATTATATTTGATTCAATTTGAGACATTAAAAGTCAAAGGATTAAATTTCGTTAGAAATTTCCTTAATGTTTTAAAATAAAAGAAATTGAAGATTTTTTTATTACAACGAATAGATATAAAGTACTGATAACAAATCAATGGATCCGAAATGAAATTACTATCACAGGTATAAACACTTAAATTTCATCAATATAATAAGCCTTAGTGTTTACCTCCTTCTGCCAAATGTCATGAAAGTAACTAATTATTTACGCATAATATTTTTATCAGCGATGATTTGAAAGTACTTGATAAAATGATTTAGAAAAATTATTAATATTTATTAATTAATTTATTGATGAAGCTTAACAAAATATATATAGTAATTTATAAACAAACATGCCATTTTCTTTACATTTAATGACATTATTATTGTTTATTAACGTCGCACTGAGAATCAACACGAGTGATATAGAGGATGGATCAAGTAATTTTTAGTATCAATCAAGTGACGAGGACGATATCCTCTTCAAACTTTCCCACCACATCAATATGAGAACTGGGAATGGCGGCAGCTTTAGCGTGCATGAGCCCAGCTACATGAAGGGTCTTTAGCGGTACCAGGACTCGATCCAAAGACTCAATGCAAACAACGCCGCGAGTTTGCAACCATGACTACTAGGCTGCAGCGGTTATTTATAATCATAATTAACAGGAAAAATTAATTTTTTTAATTGAAAAAATGTACAGCTTATTAATTTAAAATAGCATATTTGTAACCTATTCACGAATTATATTTCTGGATGAAAATATTAATATCGTGATGAATAATATAGCTGATACAAAATATGCGGAACAGTATTTTTTACCGTAATTTCTTTGAATTATTTCAGTAAAATGCATGCAGAATTTATTCCGCTCTGATTTTCAATTTAGTTATAAAACATTTCTAAATAAGAACTGTTCAAATCTTTCAGAAAACTGTATTAAATAAATGCAATGTTTACGGTAATAGTTTTTAGATTAAATGAAAACAGAAATACGTCGCAGAAGAAAAACGCAAACTTTATATTTCCTTGATTTTAAAATTCTCACTACAAAAAAGGGCAATTTTTTCTCACTTAAGTGTATCCAAATACAATCATTGAGCTCGCATCGATTTTTCAATTTATCAGAAATATCACTTGCAGCAATACCACATCCAAAAACAATCCAAAATCGTTTTTCATTCTGCTTATTTCAATCACTTCACTTTATACATCCTTCTTAAATCGGCACACTGACGAAGAAGAGAGTAACAGGATAAACACGCGTAGGAATACAACACAAAAGGAACAACAACATAAAAAAACAGGAGAAAGTTCCGGAGCTCTGGATTAAAGTACTTGTCAAACCACTTGCTTTGCTTCCTTAAGATAGCGTAAAAAATCCCTCCACGCTTCTCTTTTACTAAAGGGATTTTATTTTGAGTTTCTTCACTAAGCTTCGTGTTCGGTACCATCAAATGGGATTTTGGAGAGTTTGTAGTGTCTTCCAGTGTTCAGACTTTATTCCTTTTCTCCTTATTTCATTGTTAGGATGAGAGGAGTAAAAAACTTCATTACAACGGGGACGAGGGGTAGAATTTATAACACCCAGGGTGTCTTCAGTATCTCGTTTTTATTAGGTCACGTATGAGAATTTACGGGAGAAATCGGCGAACGCGTAACCCCGTAGAACAAAGGTTATTATTTTAAAAGAATTGTTTTTATTTTTATTTTATGATTATCGGTGATATTTTTGTTTTAAAGATATAGGGTTAAATGGTGTGACGAGAATGATAGTAGCATTTATTTTTAAAATTGGAACATTACTTTTCTCGGAACCCTTTTTCTGTTTCTTTTTTCTTCGCTCATTTTCTTCAAAAATATTATTATGTTCTGTTGATTAAGATCTCTTTTTATGTGTACTAAAAAGTTTATTTTAAAGTACAGCACCTCTAACTATGTGATCGTAGGGAAAAAATATAAAATTAAGTAGGCTACATTCTGATTTAAAAAGTATATTTGTCACATAATAAGTGAAAAAAAAATAGAATAATAAATGAATTATTGAACTCAAACGGAATAATGAAACTTAATGAATATCGAAACGGAATATACACTTTGTCAATTAACATACAAAATGTTCACTTCCATTATTCTTTTTTTCGGAATTATAAGATAATATAAAGACAAATTTATCTTTCAAAGCCACATTATGCTGTTCTTCAGAGTTTCATAATGCTGCTTAATTTTAAAATGTGTGCTACAAATAAAAATGATTGATTGATTGGTATCATGATATTGCACTGGAAGCAACACTAGGGCTATTGACGAAGCACGCACCTCGTAAATTAGAACTTCGGTCAAGTACCTCTCTCTCCTAATTTCCACACCAAGCCAATGGGATGACTTTGAATCTCGATAGATTTAACGTGCATCAGCCCCTGCTACACAGTGAGTCTTAAGTGGCAACAAAGCTCGAATCCACGACTATATGCACTAGGCTATCGTGGCCAAAAATAAAAATTGAAATAACTGAGCAAAAACATGTTAAATAAATATGAAAGAGGAGAAAAGTGATTCTTCAGATTTATACAATCATATTATCTCCATGGGAAAATAGAAAGCAAAAGCAATGAAAAACTGTAACTCCTTTTTTTCTGATTTAGAATGCGACTAAGATAAATTTACTTTTCCATGTGCAGTGAAAAATGGTTTTTCCCCCTTTTTTTTGCTTAAGTAACTATGAAAGAATTCAATAACGTATCCACAATCGGAACTTAAGGATGGAAAAGTATAAAATATACTAATGCTCCTACCTCTATTTCTTTAACATTAAAAATTCCCATTTGGTAAAGCTTTAAGATACTTAAAAGCTTAGGATGGGCAGATTTTAAAGTATTTTAAAGAAGATCTAAGAATAATGAATTCTTCGTATTTTTCTAAGTCCAAAAATGTTCCTACTTAGAGTGGAATTTCTACAAGATTTCACTTTCAAGAAAAAGTAGAAGCTCATCGTTAAATGTAAGCGAAGAATTTGTTCTATGAAGAACAAAAGAGAAGATAAACAGATAAGTTTTTCTTTTGTATGTATTTGAAAAATGCGAGGCATTACATCATTTCCTCTAAAAATAATTCGGAATTTTTTCCGTAACATTAGTTTTAAATTTGACAATCATATTTCAAAATTACTATGACATATGAAATCAAAACTAAACAGTTGGAGAAAGAGAAATTATAAACATATTAGTACTACTTTTACTAGGAATTGAAAATTTTGGGAAATAAATCAACTGTATGCTTAAATAACAAACATTTTCTTTATGAGATAGACGAAGAGAAAATATTGCATACAGTTAAAATATAAATAACTTTATATAACCGCTATAAGATATGTAATTCTCAAAAATAAAATATTTGCTTTTCTTATTGTAAAATGATAAAATAATCAAAATGCTGCCTAGTGTGTGGGGTGTATGGGGTGGGGGTGGGGGTGTAGCAGATTATTTCTAATTAATCGTATTTCATAAGCTTTTAAAAATTTTAATTGCACCTAAATTTCTGGCAAATAGTTCTTAATCAAATACTATACAACCTAACAAGAGGAAAGTTTTATATATATTCTGCAACAAAAACTGTGTTTAAAAATCAAATGTAATACTTTTAAATACATTTGGACTGAAATGTTTGGCAAACTAATGATGATAAGGCTATATTGTTATCATTTGAACAAAAAATTATTGACTAAAAAATGTGAAGAGTAGACTCTTCAGAGTTTTATCCTCCTAACAAAATAACTACTCAACATGAATATTTTTGAAAAACTTAACTCATAATATTTGTCTCTTTCAATTTATCCAACTCTTGATTTACCCGTTAACTCTTAACTTACTTTTTCACACACATTCTGAAACCTTTCTTTTCGTTTATTTATTCATAAATTATTACTCTAAGTGAGCAATAAATCGTCAAGTGTTTCATCTTGGATAAAGTGCTCTTGGCTGCTATAATTGCTAAGCAATGAATGCATGTTTACGCACATGACTGCTTCTGAAAAATTTCTTCTAATTGAGTTACTGCGAGTATTTTCGCAGCGTTCGTTTTGTTGGTTTTCCAGTTTCGGAAAATGCATCTTTTACTTAGTCCCTTCGGGCTATTTTGTCAATTTTTCTTAGAAATAAGAATTTCCGTCTGGGCTCTTAGATTTACTCACTAAATGTGGAAGATAATAAATAAATAAGCCGACGCTTTAATTATGAAAAGAACATTAACAAGATCACTTAGAATATTCCTTCTAATAAGTGAAGTAGAAGAAATGAACAAAAAAAAGGAGTATTTTAAATGATGAAGGTGTAGAATGGTGAATTAAAGTCAGACGTGTGTTATTTCTCAGTTATTTGTTTTCTAAAAGATAAAGCATCCGATAAAGAGTTTGGGAAAATTTATAGTACTTTATATTCAAGGATTTAAATTAAAGTTGGGAAATTTTATCTCATTTTTTTTCATTTAAATTAGATACCTCCGAAATCTAACTCAATTTAATTTTGTTTTAAGCACTTTTAAAGATTAGACTTATTGTATTTGTTTGACATAGAAAGTCAATTGCAAAAGATAAATTAAATTGAATTCTCAGCTTCGAGTATGTGAAATATTTAGCACTTATTAGATATAATCAAAAACAAAATGTCATATACTAATATACATAACAATTTGTAAATAATTTTAAATTTCATTCTTTACTAATAATATAGTAATGCAAATTTTGAATTGCCTTACCTGGCAATCAATATAATAAGAATTACAGTGATGCAAAGGTAACTTGAATACCTCTACATATCCAAGTAGGCATATTTGCAATTCTTCGCGAATGAACTCTAGAAAAGAAGATCCTAGCTAATTATGTCATTTCATATTAATTATTTGAAGTTTTACATCATTTTTAGCACAACTATAGTAATTCAATTCGAAGCAGCTTTATTAACGAAAATATTATGCCTTACAAATAAAATTTCTTTTTAAAAATGCACTTTCATGCAAACATTAACCAGGATATATAATTTTTATTTAAGTTATTGCCTAATATTGGCATATATATAGACATCTCTAAAAATGTGACAATGCTATAGTTATTTTTCAAAAAATAAATTTCATAGCTTAAACACATAAATTTCGTCCTTTTATAAACATTAAAAATTATTTTTCGATCGATAACATTATGGGAAGAAATGTATTCCAGAATTAGTTAACAATACATATATATTATATCGAAATGCATTTAAATCAGCTAAAGTAACACATTTTTACTTTAACGATTTTGTTTCGTGTTTAACATATTTTTTCCCAAAAAAATTTTAAAAATTTAAAATAAATATTAGATGCAAAGCATTTGTGACATTAAATTAGAAAGTATTAAAAACCACCAGTTCCATCTGTATTTAAAAGGAACAAATATTTGGGTTACATTGTACATAAAGTATGTTATGCATGTAGATTCATACGGCGAAATCAACTTAATATTGATCATGATAACATAATAAAAATTCACAAATCCTTTTGCCGCGATGGATCTTGTGGAGCTTAGGTGGTATGGTACTATGTATAATAATACAAATGGAGATCAATAATTGACTTGATGACTTTAGTACATATCCATTTATAGAAGTAAACAAGTTGAAATAGGATGTATCAAGACACACGCACACATAAATATATACTCACTGTTCTAATCTTTTAAGCTTAAAAGGAAAAAAGAAATTACAATATTCATACTATCGAAATCTTTTCGCTGTCCCATCTCCATCTTTGAAGAAGAATTAGAACTGGTGAATTATATTGACGTAAGTTCGCAGTTTGCAAGGAAACACACGCAATATTATTTAAAATGTATATAATTATAGTAAAATTTTCATTTACTGAAAATAGCTGGTACATCCATTGTTTTTTTAGATGAATTTAAAATATAATGGTCCAGCAGGAAGCATAGTTTTTTTTAAGGATGACCAACTTTTAAATAATATTTGGAGTAATTTTAAAATAACCGTTTGCAAATATTAGAATTGCTCTGTTTTTTTTTTTTTTTTTTTTGAAACATTGGTTTAAGTGATCATTTCGCATGTCGTATAATTATTTATATATTTGTATAGATGTACTGCTGTTTGAAACAATTAAAAGATTTTGGAAACTCCTAAATGGACACTATCCAAAGCTATTTTCAAAAGTTTATCAGAAATTAGCTAAATAGTTTACATCTTTCAGATGGTGCCAGATATGTAATTTTTCATTATTTCGTTCGAGAACTACCCTATAAAATACATAAAATATCGTTTCACATCATTATTCAGAAAATTATAAAAAACATGGATGAAAATTATTCAGAAATAAAATTAGTTAAATTTAAAAAAAATTATTAAAAAAGAAAGGTTTTAATGATTTTTTTGATGGTGTTGCCATCTTTTAGTGGTGAAAAAATAGTTTGGTGGAAAAAACACCAAAAATGAATATGAACATTTATGGCAGAATTATCTTTTCGGTACTTTCCAGCTTCAGTGAAGCTGCCTAAAAATTATAGAGCTTCATGGTCAATGGTGTGCAATTGCGTAACAGACAAACATTTAAATGTTTAATAATAATTTTATTAATTTTATCGTTTTATAGTTAATTACTTAGGATTTTTCTGATATTTTCTCTGTAAAATAAACTTATCGACAAAAAGAAGTTGCACCTAGAAGGAATAGTCAAATTGAAATGATATTCTAAAGAAAATTAATACTTACCAATAACAAGAAATACTTAAAAATTGATAGTTGATATGATAAAATGTATCGATTAAAATTCAAAAAAATATTTCCTATAAGATGTTGGGTAGCCATTATTTCTACTACTCTGCCACAAATCTTGGCATGGAGTCGTAGGCGAAAAAGCTATCTTGACTCAACTCATCCTTTGCAGATTAAATTTTAACAAAAAGTTTTAGCAGATTATGAGGTAACGGCGGAGGGTTTACAGAATTACATATAGCAAATCATAAGTTTTCTATGGGTGACCGGTCTGGCGGTGCTGTTGGCTATGGCATTGTGTCCAGCGTTGCAAGACAAACTCTTGAGATGGCAGCCTTATGAACATGAAAGTTGTCTTCTTGAAATAAAGGACTGAGATGGGTGATCACAAAAGGAATCACTCCCGACCAAAGGACCTACGGCGGACCTCCTTAACCCTCATGCCAGATTCTCACAATACCATGAGGTGACAAGATCCACTTACATCTTCTCCCCTTCCCATGAGACTGCACATTACAACAATTATTTTCGATATGAAAATTGCAAATATCTTGAATGCGCATTTGCGATAATAGTATTTATATCCGTGCAGCTATCAGACGAGCACAAAAGAAGAGGAAACGGAGTCTTTACTTGCCGATACGAATGTAGTCCTGATTATTCATCTACTGCCCTCCTCTTCTCCTAGTTCTAACTGTATTGCCCTGACCCTATCCATCAACGACACAGTTCATCCGAGTTTATCCTGGATCAGTAGAAGACATCTTGAATCATTAGATTCATAGTTCTCGCTACACAACTAACGACAGTTCTCTGTTATCGTTTTCTAGATACTCGAATCTTGCTTGTATTCATATCTATGAATATACACATTGTTGTTCTTCATCACTAAATTCCATTCTAGCATTACTTTATAATGCAAACTGTATCCGTTCCAGTTATCCATCACCTATTAATTTTGTAAATGTTTGAATTAAATTAATTATTGTTCTTTTTGAACTAGTGATATTTCCATGTACATTAATATATTAAATGACAGATAAATGGTGTTTTTAAATATTAAGCCGTCCTGGATTATTTACGATTTAATGATTTGAGTCGGTTGATGTGTGGTATATGTTAATTACCTCCTTCAGATCTTACTAACATACATTTAGAACGTCAAAGTGATTTTGAAGGACACCTACAGTGATCAGGCATATTATAAAATGACACCGCATAGCATTACTCCTGTGGTCTGTATGTTTGACGAATGACAAAAAATCGTCCATCGTGGCACTGATCACGCTGACTCAGCACATGGTTGCGGTTATCATCCTCTTCAAAACAAATGCGAGACTCATCACTAAAGTTGACTTCAGTAATACTTCTTGGCTCCAAGTTGCTCCTTCTTGGCATCATTGCCATCTCTCGTGACGCTGTTGTAGTCTCAGGTGCAATCTACGTAATAGCCTCCGGGTAAGCAATCTGGAGTTATTCAATCGTCTTCTAATGCTGCTGATGCTTACAGGAGAATTCTGGTAGGGTATCACTGTTTGCATTATGTTTGGAATTGTAGCAGTTGGTGTGCTTTAAGTTTACCGTACAATTCTTTGTTTTTCCTTTCTTGTATAATTCGAACAAATCCCCCTGAACCTATACTTATTGCGAGCGAAAACTTCATTGTACCAAATTTTGCCAACTGCGTGAAACTGTGACATATGTTATATGACTAAGAATCCATCAAAATAATAATTTGCCTTCATTCAGTCCTTCTAAAAGGCTACTAACTGTTCAAATTGTTGTCGTTTTCTTTTCAAAGGTATTTTAAGCGATAAATTATACTCGTACCCCCACATACTCGTTAGAAATAAAATTACGCTCTTTAGTAGCAAGTTTCAAAGAGTCCTTAGAGAGTAAGTAACTTGCTTGCTGACACCTTAATAATTTGCATATCTAAAAGAGACAAAACAATTTCTTAGCTTCCATTTACATACTTTGCTTCCATCTAGGTGCAAATTGTTTTCGCCGATGAGCGTAATTTATAATTTATGTGTGTGTTGAATTAATTTTATCCAAAAATTTATTTTTTCTTTCGCAATAAATGACCTGAAACCAATATAACCGTTGTCTGTAGCGTGTCACTTTCAAGAATTGCGTTTTTATCATTCCATTAAAATTTAAGTTGTTTCTCTACAGCCATATCGAATGTTAGGAACACATAATTAGACTGAGCACACAATGAAATGTAGACGCAATTACACAAAAGTACTTTACCTAGGAAACTATTTCCTGCAACTATTAAACTACATTTAAAGTACCTCACATTTCCGCTGCAATATTCCATTCACGTCTGATCAATGTATATTAATTCGAACGAAATGAATAGGTATTAATCCTTTTTCCATTCATTTCCTAACCAGTCCAAGCAATCCAGCAGGTTTATAATTCGGCTTTTAATGACCCTTCCATTCCCGGTCTTGTGCCATCAGAAGGGCTCTCACGTACGAGATCCCGAGCTTGGAAGTCAGCGAATTTATTGCTTTTCAAGAAATTAGAGGGGTTTGTACAATATTTTCAGGAACCCGGGTTACTGCCTTAGCACGTGAGCGGAGTGCCAAATGCAGGAATTAAAATGGATGTCGCCACTAAGGCCCTCCTTAACCGATGAATTATGTATTGAGTTCCGTTTTTATAATTTGATTTTACTAGATCTCCAAGCGCAAGGAGCTCTTTTCAAGTGAACGAGGATTCTGCTCAGAACGAAAGGGCCCGTGAAGGTATTTGCATACGAGTTTATTTGGAATGAATGCTGGTTTTGTTGGAGTTGGGTCTTAAGGGTTTTAATGGTGGATTTGAAGAGAGTAGTGATGTAAGTCGATTGTTGTTTAGTATTTCGCTTATCTGTTATACTCTTAGAGATTTGAAGTCAATTAATGCTTAATCAAATTAAAGAATTTAGAATATTTCATTAGTGGGGCAGTTGATCACTTACATGTCATAGAGCAATAATGATTTTCATGGGAAAATTATTATATTTGATTTATCAAGGTATTTTTGCTCATAAAAAGTTTTAGTGTGACATACACGAACTATATCTTCAATTTGATGATTTATCTAATAAATATTTATAGCAAAAAAGCTGAAACAATCCTGTTTTTCAAAGAGAATATGGCAATGTTAAATTATTACATTTTTGGTTTTAAACTAATAATTAACTTCTGTAACAACATTTATAGCTTAGTGACACGACAATCATTTTCAAAAATGTGATAAAAGTTCAAGAATGAGATGAGAATGTGAGAGATCAAAAATGTGATTGATAAATTGCTTTATTTTAAGCCAATAAATTGCTTCTTGAAAAGTAGAATCTGGTAAATTTTCACCATTGGTAAGTTTGAATTTTCTTTTTTATAAAGAGTTATTAAAAAAGGAAATATTAGCCCATCAGATGTTTTGAGCAAAATAATGTTCATTATTCAGTTATAGTTTAATTGACAATGGATATATGTTGTGTATTCAGTTATATTAAAATAATTTGATATTATTGAGCAAGTAAATAATTGCTTAATTTTTTGATTTTTTTAAAAATAACACTGGTAAAAAACGAGTTTATTTTAATATGATTTTTTTAGCTTCCCACTTTGCGTAACATAATTTTTTATACCTTAATTAACGTTGAGTCAAATTGAATATATTCAGTAATTAGTTTTAATAAATTATTTTATTATTAGATGTTTATTAAATTTATCATCTAAAATAAACACGTGTAAAAGTTTTAGCTCAATTGAGCATTATGTTACTAAATTAAGCCACATGTAATTAAAATTAAAGTAAACGATAAGTTATGTTACTAAACTGAATATATTTAAGATAAATATAATTAAAATAAAAGCAAACGATAAATTATTAAACGACGGGTTTGGCGACATTTGGTGACTTGGGGAGAAAATTTGGCGTAAAATTTAGTTCTTTAAATAATTTGTTTTAATCAATTAATTTTTATTAATTATCATCAAATTACCATATTGTCATCCAAAATAATCGTGTATAGAAAGTTTCAGCTCAATTGAGCGCTTTAAATTGTAAGAAAAAAAGCCTTTTAAAATTGAAGCAGACAAAGTTACAATGTAAGTTAAAAAAAAAAAAAAACCTTAAAAATCAATATCGTTTGGAAAACAAAAGGAGGCATTTTTTTACAAAGAGCGCTGTTATTAAAAGAAAGGGCTTATTTTAACCGTACACAAATATATAGAGAACTTCAAACATAGATAAAAACATAAAATACTTTATGTTTAGCTATTATTGAAAAAGCTAGCATGTAACTCAGGAAAAACTTTTTAAAATTACTTCTTTAAGAACATTGTTTTGTACAGTAGTCATTTTCTTTTTGATATATTTATTATTTTCTCTGAAAAATTAAAATAAGCAAAAAAGAAAGCTAATATATAACCTCTATTGTTAAAATTTAAAATGCTTCTAAAATTATTAATACTCTTTTATAAAGTCGCATTTAATAGCCCAATAGTTCCAATTTTCATATTTCTATTTTATTATTTGAAAAAAATCAACGAAGAGATTTTCTGAACATATATATTCAGGAATTATTTCTACAAATAATGTTATATTAATATAGCTTTTTTTCTTATCGTGTACTTTGACTTCATAAATTAACTTAATGTATTAACTTTTTTAATCAATACTACAGTACATGATTTATGAATAAGATCACAATTTTTCTCTAAGTAACCGTTTCAAAAGCAATTCACCTATTTAAATGATTAAAATAAAGATTATGAGTGGATAATTTTTTTGTGTATCTTAAGTTACTCTTTTATAAAGCTGTCAGTATATAAAAAAATTTGAGTTAATTATTTCTTATTAAAAGATATTCATAGCACTTTAAATAATCTGAAATTTGAACCTACTTTTAAAATTATTTTGTGCTCTGACATAAATTTCTACATGTAAGTATGTATAACAATACATTGATTGCAAAAGCGTTTCTTTAATAAATGTATATGATTACTGCAACTAGAAGTTTTTTGGTGACGCGAAAATGTTTCAAACACAAAACGTTGTGGGTGTTTTTAAATTGTGATAAAGAAGCATAATCAACACAGTTTGTAAGACAGAATTGCAATGAGATAATATTAAGGATATATTATTTTGTATAGTTTATTGAATGAAATTCGATTACTAAGAGAAAAAAAAGCATCAATTATATTTGGAACTTTTTCCTTTATTCTAAATAACTTCTTTGGCTATAAATATTTCAATGACTTCATATATGTAACATATAACAATATTTAAAAACATTCCCTTCGTTTTTCATGTAGCAGTATAACGTTTTTTGCGCAGAAATGCTGCATGCATGTTTTTAATTGGAAGAGTTTTATAAGTATTTATATATATATATAATAAAACCGCTTCTCAATGGATTTTTCTTCCCTTTTTTTATCGCAAATACATGTTTTTAGAATAGTGAGATTTTTTTATACCATATCCAGCATTTGTCCAGTCTATCATTGTTAGACAGTAATTATATTCCATTATATTAAATTTTTTTTAAAAAATTTTATAGTAAAGCTATACATATGAGTACTTCTATTTTTATATGTTGTTATATATGTCAAAGATGTTTTTATTAATAAAGATGAAAAAAAGTGAGGTGCAATTTTTAATATACACAAGAAAGAAAAAAGGAAGAATTATAACACCAGAACAAAAAAGGAATGTTTTTAGTATTATTATGAAATGTGAAAGAAGTAATTGTTTTTATCGCACAAGTAAATTATTAATTAATGATACAAAAAATAACATTATAGTTCCTATAGGATACAGAATATGTAAGATATAAATAAATATCATCTTAGTTTTTATATATATATATATATATATAAATATGGTGTTCTCTTGTTTCCTATAATCTTCAAAAAAGGTCTAAAATCTTTTTTTTTTTTTCCCATTTTTATATATTTTTATTTTTCAATTTGAAAGCTCTTTGCTTATGAGATGTACAAATTCTATCCTTTGATCGTATCACTCCAATTTTTTAGGATAATTTGCTGGTGTAGGGAAGGACCATAAGAAAAGAAACTGCAATTTAAATCTAAAATCCCACCAAAAAACAATTTAAATCTATATTTGGTGATTTGTTCAAACCCTGTATTTTACCATTTTCCTGTGTTTTCCAGCAGATATAACAATTATTTCCAAACTTTTCCAAATCAAACGATGAGCATTTTAAAGAATTTCTAAGGGTAATTTGATTTTTCAAAACTGGTAAAAAATAACGCATTCACTTTCATTTTTTTCCCAATCCAATCTATGTTAATAAAAAGAAAAGTTTGAGTGTGTGTGTGGTCGCCGTAGCAGAAAAAATGGGAAGGCATTGAGGCACGAAATTTGGTATGCTGAAACTGAGAGATGGTTATGTGCATCTGCACGAAATTTTTTCAATATTCAATCTAGAGTTTTTTAAAATTTAATTTTAAAGTTAAGTTGGGAGCTCTAAATTGTAAATTAGTTATCTGAATTTCTACGAATTTCGGTAAAAGTTGCTGAAAAACTTCACTTTCAGAATTTTAGGATTTTTAAGTCAGTTGACTTCCAGTCCAAAAATTTATCGATCCAAAATATACGGTATTCATATGGTAAGCGGAATGATCATTCGGCTTCTTTTTGAAACACTTAGTAGATTTTAATTAAATTTAAATCAGTTAGTGATTTTTTCAAAAGATAAGTTAAGTTAGAAAGTTAGAGAAAAAAAAGAAAAGTTAGTAAGATGAGTTTTATGGAAATCTGATTATCTACCTTTTTCCAAAACGGTCTTTATAGAAGGATTCGTAATTGGTTTTTATTACACAAGATTTTCTTCTGGATAATGATATTTGTTAAACATCTTTGAAATCTGAATCATATTTGAAAGTATTTCATATTCCAAATCTTCTAATGTACGTAATTTTAAATGAGTATGAAACTTTTCTAATGAAATTCTTAAGCCGCTCTGATATTGTAAGGCGAATCCTATTAAGTATAATTCAATGCACAAACTCAAAAGAAGAAATCGATATTTTGTGGTTGTTCCACGCCTAGAATATAACATACTGGTCAATAATTAAACGTGTTTCGTATATAGTACAATTGTAAGTCGTACATAATTCTAGTTCAAATATCATATTCACAATTTTTCTAGAAATGCACTAATCTAAGCCTATAACAAAATACAAAATTCATTAAATATGGAAGAATTAAAAAACATTTTCTAATCAAGAGAAACTCTTATTAGAAAAGTATTCTCAATTCATAATGTAAATGTCTATTTACTTGTGTCAGAAATCATTGAAGCTCAATAATTTTTCACTGCATATTATTTATTATTTGTAGGGATTTAAGATCTAAAAAGTCTCTTAGTGGATAACTTAATTAAATCTATAGTGATTCAATTAATTACTTTGTCACATACGTAAACCCACACTCAACAAGCATCCCCATATATATATATATATATATATATATATATATATATATATATATAT
>BMAW01060885.1:19805-39833 GCA_019974015.1 Nephila pilipes
ATATATATATATATATATATATATATATATATATATATATATATTTACCATAATATATATATATTATGGTAAAGGATTCAAATTTCTGATTTTCTCATCGGTAAGTTAATAATCGTTAAGGTAATTAACTCCTTAAATATGAATTGAGATAGCGTATCTACCCTAACTTTAATAAGTATTTTATTTCTTACATGAATTTATCTTCTATATATAATAGCTTTAGAAAAAAAAAATCATTATTTTAAACACTAGTTTCAAGTTAAAACAAATATATGTATATATATTGAGTTTAGTTCTACAACATATTTACCGTTAACTGAAAGAATATATATTCCTTGGAAAATAAATATAATTTTCCTACAATAAAATACACGAGTTTTAACTCACATAGTTATTTGATCACCAAAACAAATACAGCGGATATATTTCATTCGTATTATGAATTGGGAGAAAAACGTTCAATTGTACTTAGACTTTAGAACAGAAATTTCTTTCTTTTAAGAACTGAAATTTTTCCATAAATCATGAACTTTTAAGAACTGATGCTGTTAAATTGACAATTATCAAATATAATGTTATAAACTTTATCTAAAATACATAAGCTTCGAGTATAAGCTCATTAGAACTATGTGAACTCTAATAAATTCTATTGTATTTTCCCAGAAATTAATATAATGTAGTTAAAAATGAACTGTCCGCAAGCACTTTAGATGGACAGTAATAGTCATTGATCTTCATTGGCTTATAGCTTCTTAAAAGCATCATTAAATTTATGAATGTATATGTTTCATCGTTTGTGATTACTCAAATAATTTTGACTGATAAGCTATTTAGAGTAATAGTTAGCAAACAGTTTATAATAAGAGATCATATTTTTCTTCAATATCGAAATAAAATCCGGAATTAAATTTTTAATTTAACTGCAACGAAGTGCTTCTAGAATTAAAAAAGAGGAAAATATACGAGCATTTATGCTAAATCGAACTTCCAAAAACGAGATTTCTAACACAGAAATTTCTCTGTCAAATGTGACGTTAGTCATAAACTCTAACTTGCAATGCATTCCAGCGAATTTAAATTATTTCCTGTTCGGAATTCTAAAGAGAATTTTTTTAAAAAATAAAAATGACGCCTGAAATGGCTGACAGCGAGAGATTTGGTTGGTCGAGGTATCGAGATTGGTGCACTTTTGATTGGCTTAAGCCTCGTTGACAGCTAAAATGATGAATGAGCATAATATCCGTGGATGTATAAAAGAAAATAGCGGAATGTTTGGCGACATTTATCCCATCAGGAACCTCGCTGATAGTGTATGTAGATTTTCGATAAGTTGGCGGAGGAACAGGAGTTATTGCTTTTTTCATTCGGATGCTTTGGCGATTTTTTTTTAATTTTTGCCTCGACTTTTATGCCTCTCCAGTGAATGGTTTTCAGTACAGATAGTGGAACATTAATCTCGACGCTGGATCCTGTTTGGAGCTAATTTTGGCGAAATAAATTGCTGTTTCGATTTTGTCTCTATCAAAGGGGGGAAAGGCATGGTTTTGTGCCAAAAGCAAATCAAGATTTTCGCCTCGCGATGACGTTGTAAAATATCGTTCTGCATTAAATGAACGTTTATTGGACTTCGGAGAGAGAAAGTTATTCCAGGGATATGACATGAAGCGAGATGAAAACGTAATGATTTATTTCTAGACTCGAATTGCTCATTTCGCGTTTTCGCGTTAAGTTTCGAAAAGTTTGTAATCGTAAAACTAATAGTTTACTGGATTAGTTAGCTAAAAAGATAGTGGTCTGATGATTTTATTTCAGAATTGATCAAGATGAAAGATGCAGAATTAACCTGTCGCATTTCGCAATATAAAAAAAATTAAATGTAGAAGAATATTCAATTATTTTCTTAACTCATAGAATTTCGAAATATTTCTCAATTTTGAAGTCTTTTTATGGACACTGTGTCAAATTAGTAAATAAGTAGTTTATATCTAGAGTTTAGTTGCTATAGCTTTCCTTATTTTGAGTTCGCTTTCCCTCAGTTCCAAAACAACAAATTAATTTGTTACCTTTAACATTACTTTCTTTGGTAAATATTTATTTAATGCCGTTAACAATGTTTAAATATTTATAGTTTTTTCAAAGTTTTTAATCTGAAAAATCATTTTCCTACAAGTACTTTTTTCTATTTATTTCATTCTATTATCCTATTTACCTGACCATAATGTGTAAAATTCTTATATTAAGATGATTATTCTCCAACATTGATTTACCAAACAAATAAAAATAACAAATATATGTTACAAATATGCATTGTTCTATCAGCTGACGCGTTCTTTGGCTGAATAAGATCTGGAAGTGAATAAGATCTGAAAAATTGCAGACTTCAATAAATTGACTGATGGCAGGCCATTTAAAAATTAATATTTTATATAAATTTCCAAAATATATATATTGTAAAGGGTATAACATAACTATGTGTGTTCCATCTATATCTATTTATCTATCTCTATCTCATCATTCTTTCAGAATTACTGACACGCTATTTTCAAACATGGCGACGAACTACAAACTTTAGAGCACGGTCCATTGTTGCCAAAAAGTTAATTGTTATAAGACAGAAATTAATGTTCATAAAACATAAAACAATAATAAGGAATAAATATGCACAGTCAGCTACAATCGTTTGCATAAAATTATAATAAATGCAAAAAAACTGCATGAAAATAAAATAGTAAAATAATATCGTCTGCCTAAAAATATGATGAGGTAAACTATTCAAAAAACATTAAATAAAATATATCTCAAAGAAGATTTGTTGCTTCTATTCACATCAAATGTGAAACCAAAATTGGTGTCAACAAAAGGTTATCGTTAAAACATTTAGTATACTATTTAAGATTCGTGTGATTTAATAAAGCAAGCATAAGTAATGACAATTTTGAATTATATTGTAAGCATGATAACTAAATATTTGTAAACTAATATTTGCATATTTTTTTTACTTTATTAACACGTGATATTCATTGCTAGATTACTTATTTGAATTATAGACTCAATAGGATTTCATAAAAAAATCACAAAGAAATTAATATCTTATAAGATTCACGATTAAAAACATTGAAGTTAAAAATAGTTCTTAACTTATATCTAAAAATGCATATAAGTAAA
This sequence comes from Nephila pilipes, assembly GCA_019974015.1. Lineage (NCBI taxonomy): Eukaryota > Metazoa > Arthropoda > Arachnida > Araneae > Nephilidae > Nephila > Nephila pilipes. The sequence continues at coordinate 22,971 of BMAW01060885.1, forward strand.
CTAATTTAAGAAATGTATACCCATGTCAGGAAGTAGAATATTTAATATATCAAGACATTTCAAGATTATTCAATTATTTTATTTAACACCCTTCATTGATATTTCGACCATTAATGTCATTAGAAAATATTTTTTATTCTCAAATTTTGTTTTTATTTTCTTTCTTGGAAGAATAAGCGTATATATTTGCTGTAGAACGAAACATTTAACATTTCTAAAGTAGTGTGCCATCTATTCAAGCAAGAATATTAATTATTATAATTTGAAACATACCAATAAACCTGATAACGTCTAAATTTACAACTGGAATAAATTATTTTTGAAAAAAATTTAGAAAATACTTGAACTTCAGAAATGTCAAGTATTTTATAAGAATTTATAATTGCTTCTTTTTTTTTTTTTAATTTTAAAAATTAGGCGAGCACATATTATCTAATAAAATCAATTTTAATAATACTTTATACGGTTATATTAATGCTTAGAATAATGGGTTACACATGCCTACAAAGTGCCGAGTTATAAATATTAAAATATGTTGATACCTTCAATGAATTATTATGATTCAAAGTTCAATGGATGACATTTATTTTATTCGAAGATATAAACTATTCCTCACCTTAGTCTAACCATGCTCATCAATCATTTTTAATCTTTTAAGGAGCATTCTTTCGACAGAGAGTTTTCTATTAAAGGTTTAATTCTTTATTTGAATTTTTCGATAAACTTAAGATCATCAATTCATGGAATTTTTTAATACTTTTATTCTTCACCTTTATTTCTGAGACACTTTATCCTGTTGATTTTATTTGGAAGACATCTAATTTAATTGTATTTCTACAGCAGAAAAATATGGCTAAAGTCACACACTTAGAGACCGGTGTTATAGTGTTCAGTCATATGATTGAATCTTCATTTCTTTCATTGGCCGTCTTTCAAAATAATGATATCTAATTTATCATGAGCCTAGGTATTTTTGTAAAGTAAAGAGGTTCGGAAACTCTAACAGTTTATGGGATAAAACATTAATTATTTATTTTTCCTTTCCTTAAGGGGACTTAGTACCTTTGCACTTTCAAAAATTCGATTTTTCAAATTTGTTCTCAAAAAATAGTGTTAATTGTCAGAAGCATTTTAAAGCAAACCGCATCAATATCCAACAATTATTGCGTCCTGTGCAACAAAAAATGTAAGTGTCTAAAGTGGCTTGTTCTTTATAATGCAATGTAAACAAACCTCTTTTTCTCAGTTTGTTATTTTCACACTTTCCCACAGTATTAAAAAAATTTATTGCATGTAGAGCTTCAAAATATTACATGAGAGTTGTACTTGTAGATATTTATTCTGTGAACCTCAATTTTGTTAATGGGATGATTAGATTTTATTTTATAGCATGATACATGAAAAAAAGTTACTAAATACAAATTTGATAACTTTTTTTAATTTTTCAATTTTTTTGATGCAAGATAAATTTAAAATTTGAGGTTTACAGAATAAGGTCATTATTTAGCTTTAATTTGGTATAAGAGTTGTGATTCTACTGTACTTCTTTTAAATGTTATCTTGTGGGTAACGTAAGGTAAGCTAATTAATTTTTTTAATTTTTGCACGCATATTTCGTGTTGTTTAAGAAAATATATTAATTTAATAGCAAAACTTGACCCAATATTTTAAAATATATACTTTATTACACAGACTGGCAAAGTTTCATATTGATATGAGCAACAATTGTTGATTTATGATGAATCGAAAAATGTTTGTCAAAATGCTCTACTTTTGGTTTCGAAAGGTATTAAGTCCCCTTAAAGTAAGAGATTTCGATGCATCAAATTTTATAAAAGTTTGTCATTGAATTTCATTTCTCAAACAATTTTTCTTATTAGACTATTCAGGTTCGCATTTGGTAATGTTGCATTAAGAAGCAGAAAAGGAGAGTTGAGAAATGTGTTCAATATACATTTGAAGAACACGTAAACACTTAATAGTTAAAGTCACGTACTTAGATGCCTCGTCGTATAAGTTATATCATGGGATTGAATCTTAAACAGCCAAAGATTGTCGCTCAAAACAAGGATGTCTGATGAGGAGTAGAGTAGTTTGTTTGGGAATTCTATATCCTTTTGCGTATAAAAGTTTTATTGTTTTTGGTTCCTTTTAATTAAATAACGATTTTTGAAATTCTTCAATTTTTACCATACAAATATCATTAGCATGGGCAAACTTGATGTAGTTTAAAGAATATTATTCGCCAACAAAATGCATGAGCATAAAATAAAGGATACATGTTTTTAGTGTTCAAAAGATTGACGTTATGATTATAACAATTATAATAAGTTTATCTATATGGTAGATTTATATCACAAAGGTATCTTTAATTTAAGGTATCCGTACACCTTTAAAACGTCCTTTTTTTGTCAAAATTTTCGATTTTCCAATTTTTAATGTCACTTTAAAATTTAAACTTTTTTCTTTCTGATTGTGTTTTATTTTTGCTTATACCAAATTTAGAATTTAAGTTACAGGGATTTGAATTTTACTCGGTAGCTAAATTTTAATTGCATTTGAAAGTTTGTTTTTGATTTTTCTGAAAATGAGTTTTCTCGACATATTCATATGGTAAAGTAGATATCAGAAAAAGTTAAGAACCAAATTAATTTAAATTTTGCAAGTATCTTCCTTACATAGTTTTAAAGAGCCCCTACTACTTTCGTGGTAGAAAAATTGATATGTTTTCAGTAACAAAGGTGTAAATCATGTATTGTTATAACATTTTTTTTTTTAATTTTTCATTGTTATTTGACTCGAAACACAATAACAATTGTAGTAATATGATTTTCCTCTTCAAAGTAGTATCAGCCCCAAAAACTGTTATGATAAATAAGATAAAATTTACAGAATAAGGATATTTTTTGTTTACTTTTGCGTTTTGAGCGTTATTCTGGTAATCAATTTATTTACTATTTTCACCATGTTTTTCACTCCAATTTTTTTTTAATTAAAAGCAGATTATTAAATGGGTTTTTCATAGTTTTAGGTTATATTTCAGCATTAAAAAATATTTTGATAGCAAACATCAATGTATTTCAAAAAATTTCTCCGAAGGTGTACGGATACATTAATATTTTATCGTCTCCTTTTATTTTGATATCCTAACAGAATATTTTTATCTACTTTAATCATTATTGTTTGCTCTTATTTTAATATTTATTTTAATACTGAATTTTTAAGGCAAAATCATCAGTTTTTATACATTTTGTTGCTAACATTGTGAACGTCATTTTTGTTCGAAAATTGTTTGCTTCTGAAAATAAAATGCCTTAAGATTTCGAAGCAAATTTACTCTTTTTTTATAGTAATTGCTCCTGTGTAGCCTGGGGCTCCAAAATACCCTTATTAATATTCATTTTGAGTAATTCTATTTAATGGATATATTAATAGAATAAAAAAGTAGAAAAACGTTAGCACATGTTAAAATAAAATTAACAAAGCTAATTTAGATTTTTTTATTCCTTTTTAATTCTCAAATCATAAAATCAAATAGAAATCCAACCTTGTACCGATAGAATTGTAACAAAGAAATTCATTCAACATATATTTGAGGGCTACTGTTACCCGTTAATTGAAGCCACGTACTTCCATGTCAACATTGTTAAACATATTTTTATACAAATAAACAGCAAAATTTCAAACATATATTCTAATCATAATTTCGCTTGATCTTTTGAAATGATGATTTATTTTGCAAAACAGATCGAAATGAACCTTAAAATTGCGCTGCATTTAGAAAGAAAGATAAATACTCATTTAATTATCTGTTCAAGTATCTGATGCAACAGATTCTTATACAATGGAATAACCGACTTTTCGGTTCTAAATCACTGTTGAATTGAATCAATTAATACACCTTTAACAAATAACGAAAATTATAAATAAAAGGTAACTTATATACGTGGTTTATTCTAGTGTGAAGAAATCGTTGATTTATTAAGTACCTGAGCTAAGGATGTGGATATTGAGAATGTATTAGTATGTAAATATTTATTTTAATTTATTTTTATCTCAGAATAACAGTAGTTAAAATTTCTCTTAATATATAAATTATTTCATAATTTATTGTTCACATTAATTTTAATAATTAAACAGAAAATTACTGGTTGCTTTAATAATGTATTAGTTATTTCAGTATTTTATCATTTACTTTAAATTTAGTAACTGAATATCAATTTGATATTTTATCGCAAAATCGTTTGCCTTGGTTTTCTTATGCTAAGCTTTGGTCTTAATTTTGCTCTATAAAAGCGTTGTATTTTTAAAGAATTATAGTAATCCAAAAGTAATAAAAGATGTTGAATTGCTAACCAGTTTAGTTTGCTCTAATTGAATACTTTTACTGGCTTATTTTTTTTTAAAGTAATCTTCTTCGCTTTATAATTTTTAAGCAAAAATAAAAATCATTAAATCAGTTTTATAAAAATCATTTTATTAAAATATATAATATAAAATTCTGAAGCTCATTTGAAAATGTAAAGATATCTGCTTTGAAAGAATTTGAAAAATTCAAAAAATATCGAATGTTCCATATTGTATTCGTATGATATATTTGCAGTATTTTTCTCTGATGAATCGCTTGAAAATTTTCAACAAATCCCAAAAATAAATGAAGTAAAGCATTAAGAATTTATGTAACCATAAGGCTTTCGTCAAAGATAAAGGGGATCAATTTACACCAAGTTTAAGTATTCCTCACATTTTAGAATTAAACTAAAAAAAAATTTATATTTGAACCTTGAGTAATCTGTATACTTATTTTTCTGTTTATGCAAGGAAAATCACACTTATAAACATAAATATTTATGTACTAGAAATAAATAATAAATAGCTGTATTTAGTTGTCATGCATTTACCTTTAAGTACATTTTGCGTAAAATCTGCTTCATTTATAACCGTAAAAGTTTTAGAACTTCTAAATAACATCAGTAAAAAACGAGTTTTTTTAACGTGGATTTTTTTTCAAATTTCACACTTTTTTTTTTATTTTATTTTTTTCTACAAAAATGTAAATTAAAATTAAAAAATTATTTTTCATTCATTTTTTTAACAAAATAATAATTTACAAAAGAGAGTTTATGCAATGACACCTTCACCTTGGCGATGGATTTGGCGATTTGGCGAGAAACTTGACGTAAAATTTAATTCTTTAAGAATTAGTTTCAATCAGTTATTTTTCATTAATTATAATTAAATTATCGTATCGGCATCCAAAACAATCGTGTATAGAAAATTTCAGCTCGATTGAGCGCTTTAAAATATGAAAAAGAAAAAAAAAACTTTTAACGTTTTCACCCAGACATACAATGTGAGTAGAAGGAAACCCATTAATAATTCGTTTTCATCAATTAATTTTTATTAATTATAATTAAATCATCGTATCGTCATCCAAAACAATCGTGTATAGAAAATTTCAGCTCAACTGAGCGTTTTAAACTACGAGAAAAAAGATTCTGAAGTTTTGCCCCAGACATACAATGTAAGTTTAAAAAAAAAACATTAAAACATTCCATAAATTAAACATAATTATAATTTCAGACATGAAGTTTAACAATTTTTTATATCTTTAATTTCATGATTCAAATTTCCCATAATTTTTATCCGGCCAATGTAGCCTTAAGTTCATGGTCGCGGGCTCATGAATTTTCGTGGAATCATAAGTTCGATACCTGATACCACTAAGACCTCGTCGTGTATAGAGGCTGAAAAATGCTAAATCTATTTGAGGTCCCAAGTCGCTCCATTAGCGTTTTTGGAAGTTTTGAGAGGGCAATATCGCCATACCTTAAGCTTTGGGCCGCGGTAGCCTAGTGGTCAAGGTCGTGGACAAGCGGCCGGCGGTTTTCGTTCAGTTTCGGGTTCGATTCTTGGCCGCCAAGGACCCGCCATGTAGCCGGAGCTGTTGCACGTTAAATCTGTTCGGTGCCCAAAGTCTTCTCGTTGGCGTGGTGTGGATGTTAGGAGAGGGGGGAGCCAGCTCAGATTTCGTCCTTGTCACTTGACCGTGATTCAAAATTATGAGGTCCGTTGCCAATAGCCCTCGTGTTGCTTCTAGTACGACGTTAATAAAACTAAACTAAACTGAATACCTTAAACTTATAACAGTTTTTAATATGTTCATTGTATATGAAGTAACCTCGTTTTGTAATGAGCAAAATATCATCGAAATGGATAAAGAAGATTTTGCGGAAAGTGCATCAGTATCCTTAAAATAAGAACATTTTGAGGGAAAACATAATACATACATTTTTCTTTATGCTATGGCAGGTATAACTACAATTTAAACATTCAATTATATAGTATGTTATATGTCAGTTTATCGCAAACAAAATTCATCTACATAATTGGCGAAACGCTTTCAAAAAATTTTTAAACAAATTTAAATAGTGCAAAGAAAGAAGCAGTTTAGAGTCTCGGTTACCTTAAATAGTATCTTGAAAAGAAAAACACTTTTTAAAAAGACAAATATATTTAACTGACCTTCCATAACCAGTTGGTCTCAGTATTTTATTTGTTTCTAATTGAAATATTAATTCCATTGAAATCAAACAACTTTGACTGATACACACTAGATATGAAACAGAAAGTGAGCAACCCGCAATAAATTTTAAATAGACTTTGACACATCCATACCATTTCCTTTTCCCAAACCTTATTATGCCTGTACATATTGCATCCCTCCAATATTCTTAGAACCAAGTTTCCTCTACCCCTTTGCCCACTCTCTGTTCATTCACCCTTTAAACACACCCCAGGAAATCTCACCGTCGATTATAAGGTAGCACTATAATTTAGCAGCATAAGCACAAATCGTAATGATCGTGTCGATGAATTAATTTCAAAAGCGAACGCAAATCACTCTCCATTGTAGAGGGCGCCTTTAATTTCCGTTATTGTTAGTTTGACTTTTGATTTGAAGGGAATGGCAACACATTGTATCTGAACCATCCGATTGTATTATTGCAGGTATCAAGATACGTCGCAGTTCGGGCGAAGGGATTCAAGATACGAGTAATTGAACGGTTTCGGTGATGGTGTAATTATAACTTTCCTAATGAATTTTGAATGCTAATTTCCCTGGAAGATTTCGAAGGGAAATTGGTTTCGGTGTTGATCAAAAGCGTTTTGTCTTATCTAAATATAGATTAATGTATCAAAAGATATATCGATTCATAAGGTTCTGATACAAAAACGATACGATTTATTGGTTGATTTATTGTTTACACATATAACGTTATTGGTAGATTAGATGAGCTATTTTTATAGTAATATTAAGTCTATTTTTTTGGGGGGGAGAGGAGTTCTAAATGCTTTTGTTTCTGATACAGAACATATAAAGCATATTTGATCTTCGATACATATATAAATTCATAAAATATATTACTGAGGGAATAAAATTAGAAATTGAACATTACATTCACCATAAATGCTATTTTGAGGCTTGAAACACTTCTCTTTTAGCTTTGTCTTTCTCCAAAAAACACTGAAATTTTGTTTTTTATGTATGATAATAAAGTACAATAATTCGATATAAAAACCAACATTTTTAAAAACAACGTTTTTATATGGTGGCAAAGTTTATTAAAGAAAATTATTGAAATATTAGTTAAAACTGTTAGTTATTTTTAACTTTAAAATTTACTTAAAAAGAGACCTTTGTGAGCATATTAAAAAAATCATAATACTCATAAAATCAGAACATGCATTTGCAAGTTTGTAAGTCATTCTATTAAAAAAAAATGGGAACCAGAATTCAGAAAAAATTATTGTGATAAGACACGGCGCCAAATATTGGAATCTTTATTTCTTGCCAATGACTACTGACTAACAGTCAGCAACCCTTACTATCTCGGATAGTAAAGGGGAGATAGTATCTCCCTTTTGTGAGTACAAAAGTTTTACGATACCTCATGCGGCGTGGGGAGTGCCTGGTGTTCCCAGAGGGGGAAAGAAATTTTTTCCTCAATCCTAAAAACGCCGAGAGGAAAGAATATTTTGACTTATTAAAACTATTGAAATATTAGTTAAAACTTGTCGCAAACGTCTAAATATTGCATTGTTAGGCGAGTACGAAAGATTCCCAAAATTTCAAAGCTCTAGTTTGATGGGAAGTTGGTTAAATTAACAATCGAAAATTTGATGACTCACACACACTCACACACACACCAAATGAAATTCAGAAAAACGTTTTAAAATAATATTTAAAGTTACCTAATGATAATGAAACCGAAAATACGATGCAATGATAAAGTTATTTTGTTTGACGTTTGTATGAATTTTACCAAAGATAGATCTAAAATAAAGTTTTTATCGCTAGTAATCCAGAGCAATTTTCCTCTGATTAGAAAATAAAGAAATTTTATGCAATCCATCATCTTAGTAATTTTAATATCATTAAAATGGTGGGACATTCAACAAGATTTGAAGTTATCATTTTAAATAAATATTCAAAGCATGAGCAATATGTTAAGCTAATTGTCTTGTTTGTAAAACGCATTCTCTATATACTATAATCCCACAATTTAAGGTATGTTATACTCAAATTAAGTAAATTGTATTAATTTGGATTATTACACAAACAAAATAACTATTTTTTCTAAAAATAATTATGATATTATTAATTCCAGACAATGAAATATTGGGTATGGTTATATTGTTATAATGATGGTAAATGAATTTTTTGTCCTAATATTGATCATTATATCAGTGTTAAATCACAATAAAGTTTTAAATATAGAACAATATTATCAAATAATCTTATTACTGGCAATAAAATGTTATAACAATTTAATAAAGAAGTGTTTCCATATGAATATTTTAATATAATAACTTTAAATAATTAAATATCTTGTTGCACAAGAAATTTTAAGCCAATGAATTAAACTCGTGGTACACTTTTTTTTTTTTACTTCACAAAAAAAGCTGATAAATATAACAAATGCATTATGATGAAACTCCTTTTCAATATGGCAAAATGATGCATATTCTGACATGATCTTCAATAAAAATAACCCAAAAATCCTAAATATGTAATGAAATAAAGTTTGAAATTTGTTTTTTTTTTTTTTTACTACCACTTCATGACTTCGCCGAAGAAGTAAATCATTTATGATTCAACAAATTAAAGGTATTTTCAATTAGGATGGCAAATTCATAGTTATAATTTAAAAACCATGTTTATGGAGCTAAGACAAACAATGGAAACGATCAGTTTAGGTGTGCGAGCAAATATAATTCACTCTTACAACTATTTTATCAAAATGTTATCAGCTGTTCGCAACAAACAGATTCCACTAAGCGAGAAATAAAAAAAGAACATCTGCAAAATATATCATTAAATAAACTTTTTTTTAGGTTCTATTTAAAAAAAAAAAAAAAAAAAAAAAGGTTTCCACTGACAGTGGTTCTTCTTTAAAGGCAATCAAAACGGATATTCGCCCAAACTTTGTTATCATTACAAGCCCATTTATATAGTATCTTCATATTTTCAAGAAAAATCAGGAATAAAAAAGTGAACATAAGTTTCAATTTTCTATTTTTTTTTTTTTTTTTAAATTTTATTTATTTATTTATTTTTTTAGAAATGCATAATCAGAAATGCATAACATTTCAACTATTGAAGATTAATCTGTATATTTCAAATTATGGCAATTGACATTGTGTCATAAGTGATTGATGAAAAAGTTTTGCAAAATGAAAGGGAAAATAGAATCTAGTCGTATCTAAGATAATATGAGAAATCTAATCCTATTATTTGTTTCATACAAATTCTTATAAAAAATTCGAAGGCAAATATATCTTTCTGAACGAAAAATGTCACATTATCATATTTTGTAAAACTAAGTTATTTCAGAAAGTTTAGCTCCAACTAACAGAAGTTTTATAAAAAAAAAGTACATTAAAGACATAATCATACTCTGACTTAGATATGAAACTTTTTGTTTGAAAAGTTAAAAGAAATCCAGTTTATTTTATTTATTGATTTTATCGCCTTAAATTATCCAAATATACCTCAATATATATATATATATATATATATATATATATATTTGCTTTTACTTCACATCGCAGAAATTAATTATTAAAATGATTTGACTAAACTATTCATTCCTTAGAAAAGGCAAATCAGTAGGAACTTAAATTTAAGTTGAAAAACATTTTACATTAAATTGTTTCAATTAAATTAGAAATTTAACTTTTTAATTAAATTACTTTTAAATTATACTATTGCATATTTTTCAAGAATAAAAATACGCCTAAAATAAAAAGTAAAAGCTTTTACTGTTTGATTTTCACTCATATTAATTACACTTAAGACATTTTTTTTTTTTAAATACCCCAACTATAACTTTTATTCTTCATTCCAGTATATTTTGTTTTAAAAATGAACCAAAATATTACATCATTTAGCTTCATTTATTAAAATATATATGTATAATTTCATATAATTTGTATTTATTACATCATTTTTATTCAAACATCAACCCATATACTGCACAATTTTCAAAAATGCATATTTAATAAATGTGATGTTTCTCAAATCCATAATTTTTATTAACTAAAAATATTAATACATTTTTATTATTTTTTTATTACTTACGTTTGAAAAAATCTTAAGCAAATAAAATTGTGTGTCTTGTTTCTTTTTGGTCATCCAAAAATAAAAATATTTTTCCTTACATGGGATTCATGAATTTGTGATTAATTTCAAGTTAAAAAAATTGTAGAAACAAGCGATACATGTTTAAAAAATCTTGATGCATAATTTTTATCCTTACGGTTGTATACAATATAGCAAATGTATTTTTAATAAATGTGTTATGCTTGTTTTAAGAAATGTTTTTCATTTTTTAAAACTAACTAAAGAGAAAAATTTGTGTTATATCTGCAATTTTTTACGATATTACCAAAATTTTACTCGTTGATTATTCACGCAAAAAACTATTATCTTTACGAATTATCGGCGTTTTAATATTTTGAAATCTAACAAATTTAGGATTGCAGTATTAATCCTGAAATATTTTAGTATGAAAATTAAATCCGACTTGATTAAATAATGCAGAGCTATGATCATAGATGGCAGCACGAAAGTTGAATTCCAAAGTCATCATAAGTTTTGTAGCAACAGGAGCTGGTGCCATCTGTCGCAAAAGAATCAACAAGTAGTTCGGATTTTAAAAGGAAATATGCAGATATCTATTTTAGTTCAGTTCTCGATTTCGCTTCTCTTCCTCTTTGCTCTAAATTTGGTTAAATTATATAACACTGCTCCCAGTAATAAATCTCATTTCATTTATAAGGAATTTTTTATTTATTCATAAATGTTTCTTTCCTTTTCAAATATGATATATCAGTATTTTAATCCCAAGCAACTTGTCTAAGTATTTTCAATTTATAGCAAAATAATTTTCAGATATTACTTTGTAAATAAATGCCATTTAGTAAACAATCAGCTATAATTTGTATTTTTGTAAGGATTTATGTTATTGTAAAGTAATATTTATCTCACAATCCCATTAAATGTAATAATTCCAAAGAGTGAATAATATACAATTCCAATTCTGCAATCGAATATTATTCCGTAACGAATTCAGTATAATTTAAATTTAATTCGAAACGATTTTTTTTTTCCAAATGCCTTTGTATTCTAAATATCTTTATATGTAAATTCTGTATAATCATGGAATTTCGTATTGCAAAAACATGCAATACGAAAGTGATTTCTGTGGGTTTTTTTTCACTTCAAATTCACAAATATTCTTCAGAATAAGCCATGATATTGAAACTTATATCAAGAATTTATTGTTCAAAAATATACAAAATATTTAAGTTTCAGCACTTTATGAAAAATGACATGTATTTTCTTTGAAATATATGTTATTGCAATATGAATATCTACATTTTGTTCTTTTTTTTCTTTCAGGTGAGTTCTTATTTACTCGAATTTCCATAAATTGTATAAAGTAAGTAATAGTGTAGCTATATTAAATAAATTTAATAACTTATAATGTATTTTAATGTATTTCATCTCAATCTATTCATTCTTGTTCTTTTTTTCTAACAAAATTTAGACCATTAATGTAGCAAATATTATCGTAGTGTAATGCATATCATTACAGAAATATTCTAATAACAGTCCTCTTTTTTTCTCTGATATAATGACCATTACAATGCGGAAAGCGTGTGTTTTTATCTTCATGTTTTAATACACTCAATCGAATTTTACTTTTGATTATTTATATCGATTAATTCTTACAGTTTTCCTTAAGGAACTTTAATATTGAATTATAAATAAATATACATATATTTTGCTTGAGTTGTTTCGTTTATAGAATTATTATTTTTATTAGTATGTGTTCATTTTATAAGTGCTATTTTGTTTTCTTTTGTAGAGCTTACATGTTGTATGTATTATTTAAAACTGTATGTCTAATAAAGGCAAATATATTTCAAACCTCCTCAAGATTATTTTGTGTTGCAAGAACCAATATGAAAGGACACAGTTCGAGGTTTTATAGCAAGGAAATCTTAAATACACCATTAATTCTGCTATACATAATGGAGCGTATAGCATTATAGTCAATCAAGAGTTCAAATCAACCAATTTTTTTCTCTTCTGTTTTTTGAAAAATAATCTCGATGATAAAACTTTTACTAAATTTAAAAAGTTTGCTGTTTTAAAATGAGTATGTAGAGGATTCAGATGTAAGAAATAATCAACATTTACCTCAATATATTGTATTATTATACTGTTGAAATTTCTAGGGACAGCTGTAGCCTAGTGGTCTTGGTCGCAATCTCTAGGCTGGCGTTGTTTTCGTTCAGTCATAGGTTCGAACCTCGATGCAACTAGAGACCATATAATACACTCTCAACTTGTCGAGACTCCATGCCATCCCAATGGCGAGCTGCTGTCTCTTTGAAAATTAGGTGCTTGCTTAGGTTTCCTAATCGTCACTTGATCGAGACTCAATATTATGAGGGCAATTGGCAGCAGTGTAACGTTAATATAAAAACAAACATCGAGATGAATTCTATTAAATGTAGAATATATATCTCTACAATTAAAGTAGCAACTTCAGTATAGATTTTTATAAAAGTATTTATTAAATAACAATTTTTCTTATGCCAAAATTTATTTTTTAGATGAGAGAAAAATATTGATTAATGTACCTATCTTTTAACATGTAAAAAGAAATCTTTTTTGAAAAAAAAAATGGGTTCTGAAAATAGAGTGATTATTTTATGTATATAGATAATATTATAGATAATAACAAAATTACTCAATCCCTCGAAACTAAAATCATCATAACTTTCAAAACCTTAAATCTCCGGATTATGAAAATTAAAAGCTACATTGAAATAGTGTCAGGAAATAAAAAGTAACTTAAATTTATTTCATTCAAAATCAAATTATATCATAATTTTTATTTAAAAACCGCAATATTATTAATATTTTTAAAAAGAAATATTCGAATTATTTATTGTTTTTTATCAGCACTTTATAAAAATAAATGAATGAGTTAGTAGTATAAAAACGTTAGGAAATAATTTTTCGTTAATAATTCCGAACGAAATTTATAAATTGTTTATTATACTTCCGCTACAAAAACAAGTACTTTACTTTATGATTCTAGATTTATTTTAAAACCTTCACGCAGCTTTTAAGTTGTCAAAGATTTCAACTCATGCAAAACAATTAAGAACTAAAGCAGCTATCCTGTTTGCTAAATTTTGTTTTATAATAAACTAAGATTTAAAGACAAAACCACAGTACGATTTCAGCTTGAAATAAACAAATTGTTTGAATAATTCATTGTAAATGGCTACATCTTGCACATTACAACTAAATAATTCATTAAACTAGAAATTACCTCTTACACAGAGAGTTACTGTACCGTTTTCCAAAGTTGTAATATGCAAAATGTTAATGTGAACTGTGCATTTCATACCTTAGCCACTACATATTGTTTAGGGGTGATTTTTATACAATAATTTGCAATAACTTTTAAAAGAATATTCTAATCAAGTACAGCTGAAACAGGGGGTGTTTGTAGAACAAGATAATATTATTCTTACAAAATGAAGAGCAGGTGTCAATACTAATTGCTTGTTTCTCCTTCCTATAACCTTTTGCGATCTAAGTTTTATGTTATTTGATTTGAGAAGCTGGCCTTACAAGTAAATTAAAATTGTTTATATATAAATGCAGAATAATATTATTTTGTTCTACAGACCCTCCCTCCCCTCTGTTTCAGCGATATTTGATTATAATTCATATATATATATATAAATATGTGTGTGTACATATATATATATATATATAAATGTGTGTATATGTATGTATGTGTATGTATATATATGTGTGTATGTGTGTATATATATATATATATATATATACTTTTAATTGTACTCTTAGTTTTTTAGTTTAGTTTAGTTTTTATTAACTTTGCACTAGAAGCAACACGAGGGCTATTGGAGACGAACCTCGAAATTGTGAGTCATGGTCAAGTGACGAGGACAACACCTGAGCTGGCACCCCCTGTCCTAGCTTCCACACTAAGCCAATGGGAGGACTTTGTGCCCTGACAGATTTAACGTGCATCTGCCCCGGCTATACGGCGGGCCTTTGGCAACCAAGGATCGAACCCGCGACGGAATGAATCCAAAACCATGACTACTAGGCTACCGCGGCCACAACATTTTTTTAGAATCTGGCTTATAAGTGTTATTCCTGATCAGTTCAAGTTTTGTTGTTCGTAACATATATATAGAAATTAGAATTATAATCTTACGTTGTGGACGAACTGTAATTAACACTCAGACCCTTAATAATATTTGATTTTGGAATCATTAAACAGATTAAAAAAATACAATTAAATTTTTAAAATGATTATTTATTTATTTATTTTTATTAACCTCAATGCCTCAGAACCGAAATATGGAAGCGGAGGTGTCACACAAGTTACCCGTTTAACAAGATACTTCCATAACACGGTTTGATAATTGGATAAAACATTCATAATAAGGCAGCCTAGAGTGAGGTCTTACTCTACAACGATTTCAAAATTAAATAAATATATATGAAATACTTAAGGTTTAAAAGAGCAAAATTCGAAATTAAGGAAATTTCCGAGGCCGTGGTTATTTAATGATCAGGGTTTTTTGTCGAGTCGTGAGTTCGAGTCCAGTTACCATACAAAAACCACCGTTCAGCGTGGCTAATGCACGTCAAATCTGTCAAGGTCCCAAATCCTCCCTCTGGTGATGTGAAGATGTTTCATGAGAGTGGTACCAGCTCAGGTGTCGTCCTTATCACTTGACTGATGCTCAAACTTACGAAGTCCGGCCCTCGTGTTGCTTCCAAGTGCGATATTAATAAACAATAAATCAGAAGGACAAAAGAAAGAAAATAATCCCGTACAAATTGGAACGAAATAAGTGCTCTTAACTACATAAGATATCTCAACATATTTTTCATTTTAATTTGTTTTAGTTTTTATTAACGTCGCACTAGAAGCAACACGAGGGCTATTGGCGACGGACCTCGTAATTTTGAACCACGGTCAAGTGACGAGGACGACACCTGAGCTGGCACCCCCCTCTCCAAACATCCACACCACGCCAACGGGAGGACTTTGGGCCCCGAACAGATTTAACGTGCATCAGCCCCGGCTACACGGCGGGTCTTTGGCGGCCAAGGATCGAACCCGCGACTGAACGAAAACCGTCGGTCGCTAGTCCACGACCTTGACCACTAGGCTACCGCGGCCCCATTTTAATTTGAGTGACTTATCAAAATTTTAAAGTTTATTAGAATTTGAGATCGATTTAACTCATGCAGTATTAAGAACACTTACAAAATCTTTGTGTTTTGAATGTTTGAGTTTTTAAGTACGTATTTTTCTTATTTTTAGAAATTGTAATTATTATTATAAACCTTTATATGAATTAGTTTGTAGTATTCTAATTCATGTACAGTTGAAATTTTAAGGAAAACACTTTTAAAACTTTAAACTCTTAGACTTTTTTTTTTATTTTCAATGGAATTAAAATGAGAAATTAAAAACTTTTTAATAAACATTATTACGTAATACTTTCGATTTAAATTGCTTTAATATATATATATATATATATATATATATATATATATATATATATATATATTTCACTTATTATATAAATCTAATAGAATAATTTTCAATTTGGTTTAATTCCCATTCTCTGTACCAATTCTTTGTTTCGTATAATAAGAATACGCATAACATGATTGTTTGTTAACGTAACCATCGCATTATACGAAGTTTACATGCACCTAAAAATAAAATAAACCTTGCTATTTAAATTTTATTTTCTAACGTAGCAGTTCAATTTAACAGTTATACATGATCAGTAGAGCCAGTCTGTGCCAAATTCATAAAACATAAACATAAAAATGTCTGAAATGTTAACAGAACTATGCATCATATTAGATGAAAAACTGTTTATTTCTTCTATTTAGATGTTCGTTAAAACCAAAGACAAAACATTTTTATTTCAGTTTTTGTTTCAAAAGATGAGAACAGCTGTTTTCTATTTTCAAAGCAATAAACTCTTGCAACAATGGTCGTTTACATTTTTATTACGTTTTTTTTTTTTTGCTTCATGTTTAATATTATTACAAAAGCATAAAAATATATACAGCACAGAATAACTTATTACGATTGTTTCGATTTCAGTAGTCATAAAGGGTTTTTTTTTTTGTTTTGTTCTATCCTGTTTCGGTTACAAAAATTCTGAGAATCAGATGTTGTAAGAAAAGAAATTTAATAAAGTGGT
>BMAW01060886.1:0-48110 GCA_019974015.1 Nephila pilipes
AGTAAAATTTACTTTTTGTTAAAAAAGTTAAGATTTAATGAATGGCTAGGAAATACGGTAATAATAATATTTGCGTAATTACTTTCATTATTTCACAAGTATTTATAGCACAAAAACGCAATTTTTTGTAAAGCTTTTCTTCCTTTCATTGCAAATCTTTTTCTTTCCATTGTACATTTAAATATTCTTATATTCCGTAATTTAGCTGTAATCCGTAAATAATTATGTCCAAAAAATTAATTATTCTACATTCTTATATGCTACATGTTATAACAAAGTCTCTAATGTGATTACTTTGGTGTAAAAGAGTTTGCTACGTATGAGTATAGTAAAAGAAACATTTTATTTCTTCAGGTGAATCTCTCGGGCTTAAACTAGCAGATATATATTCTTCCTAAGCACGATTAAAGTGTAAACCTAAAAAAAAAAGACCAACTGCGTGTTTCTAATAAGTAACTTTGTAACCATTCTATATAGCAGTATTAATTATTTTTATGAGTAATTATATTTAAGAATTTCTGCAATATTTTTTTGTATTTCCATTTCTGTATTGATAACTTCATAGCCTCCTATGATTTTACGTTAAATTAGAAGAGTGTTATAAATTATTTGTAATTTCATTTATTTGTAAATTTAAAAATATTTGAAAAATGTTTTTTTCAAATAGTCTAACAAAAATTTAATTACACCCAATGTTTTAATGAAAATTCCATAATTATCTGTATTTTCGGGTATTAAAAATATTAGTGAAAATTTTGTAAATTTTCGCATTTTTCTTTATTTGTTAACATTAAATATTTCTTCAGTTGTCTTACATGATATATCTGTATATAAAGAAACAAATATATTTTTATATAAGAAAATTTTAATTCTTGAAAATAAATTAATGTATATGCTCATTGTAATGAATGTATGTACATTCCAAATAAAATTATTCTTAAATGATGTTCAAATATTTATCTTTTGAGTTTTTAAACATTTTTTTTTTCCATAAAATTTTAAAAATCCATATGCGCTGGGTAATTACTCAATGCAAAGGATGTTAGATAATAAAATGATTGTAATATTTACTAATGTTATTCAATAATCTATTGGGCCGCGGTAGCCTAATGGTCAAGGTCGTGGACTAGCGGCCGGCGGTTTTCATTCAGTCGCGGGTTCGATCATTGGCCGCCAATGAGCCGCCATGTAGCCGGGGCTGATGCATGTTAAATCTGTTCGGGACCCGAAGTCTTGGCGTGGTGTGGTTGTAAGGAGAGGGGGTGCCAGCTCAGATATCGTCCTCGTCACTTGACCGTGTTTCAAATTTACGAGGACCGTCGCCAATATCCCTCATGTTGCTTCTATTGCGACGTTCATAAAAAAATTAAATTCAATAATCTAATGTTCTTTAAGAAGTTTCTTTTAAGGAAAATCCTTATCATGGATATCAAATACTAACAATATCGCGTTAACATTAGTATATTCAATTTAGGAATTATTGGATTCAGACTATTTTAAAAAAAATCATAAAATTCTCTCTTTTGATTTTTAGCCTTCAGTAAATTTAAGATTTTAAGCTTTTGTTTATAACATTCATACGCCGTTCACTATAAAAAGTTGGAAGATAATCGGAACAATGTGTTGAAAAGCTGTTTAATTGATTAATTGATTTACGTGATCAAAATGTTGGGAAACATTAGTTTCATTTTTTTTAAAAAAAAAAACGTAATACCCATAATCCAGTCAAAGTTCTATTTTTTCTATTATACTTACGACTCAAGAGTAAACACTTTAAAAAACTTCATGAAATATAATGTAAATTAAGGAAATAGATAATTAATGGAAAATATATAACACAAAATATATATTGTAGCCAATATGCTGTGTACATTTCTGAAAAAAAAAATTCAAGAGATATTTTTTAATGAAACATTTCTATATATATTCATTCAATTTTGAATATTTATTTATTTTATTCTTGTGAAACTTCAAGCAATTAAAATTACATTGAGGATTTTCGAATGATCTGGAGTGATTTTGAAAATGACTCTGATTTTTTTAATATCCTTTATTTTATTAAATATTTTTTTATAGAATTTGAAAGCTCCCAATCAAAATTTGATGATAAATGACTTTTCAAAACACCGTTCGCTTCAATTCTTTCCCGTTTAATTATCACTATCCATTATAAGAATCACATAGAAGACTTAACGAAGAAATAACTGTGTCATTAAACTTTCATAAAAGCGTTATAAAGAATAGCTTCTAATTTTGATCATGTAAACGAAGAGAAGAAACACCCACAATTGAAATAATTATTTACAAACACAAACAGCTCTCTAATACTCTTTAAAATACTATGTCTATAAGAAATAGTAATAAATTTTTCTATATTTGAAATGTAGAATATATGAAAAATCATAACACATTTACATACGTAAAAAAAAAGTTTAAGCAAATTTTAATCAAAATTTTATTTCTTAAGAACTTTTATTTATGGAACTTCATACCTATTAACGTGTTAACCAATGTTATTAAATCTGAAATTCAAAATTGTGCAATCTTGTTATTATTTTTTACATGATTTGCTCTTATTCTGAAACTGATGTTCATTCATATTTCTTTACTTATCATGATATAATTTTATTCTACTATCGATTCAATCTCCTCTCCACAGAGACTGGTTTTCGAATTTAGTTATGCAAATAGATGAATATGCGTAGAGGAATTAGTTTTCACATGTTTTGTGTATAAAGATATTCTCAGATGTAGTAGAAAAGGTAGATTATATTAGTTTAGGCGGCAAATAGAAAATATTATTACAATTTTATCGCAAAGCTTCTGACCCCAAAACTAATTTGAAATGCACTGTGTGTGAGAGTCAGATGCATAAATTAAATTTTATTAGTTATATTACATATTAGTTAAATTTTTATTTCAATTTACATCTAATTTTCCCCTGTTATTTCTAGGTATCTTCCATTTCTCATTGGTAATGATACACAAAAGAATCTGAATTGTATTAAATTCTCAATTTCAAAGATTGTAAATATGACGGCTAAAACAAAAAGAGTTTTATTAATATTTTATTTTTCGGTAGAATATAGTAATTAAATACATGTATTCTTTCAAGTGAAGAGAAAAAACAACTTCAAACCTTACAAGATTATTTTAAAGATTTATTAACCATTAAATATCATTATTTCATTTCTGGGAAAAATTGTTTCAAAAATCAGTATTATATACCACTATCTATGTTTCATCTTACTGTTTTTCATTTAAATAACCAAACTTTCATTGCAGACAAATTTTAATCTTTTTTTGTTTGAAAAAATTAAAATACTATTTTTGCACGAGAGAAGAGAACTGAATTCATATTATTCCAATTCGTTAATAGTTATTAGATGTTGGAAAACTAACATTTAATACTTTTTTTAAGATCTCTGAAAAACTGTTGACTGTTAACTAACATAATGTTTGTAAACAATTAAATAAATATCCTCATTTGTATACCGCTAATTACGTGTAATAAGACTCTGCAAATGAACTAAACTATTTCAACAACGAAATAAAATGAAACGAAATGGAATTATAAATGTATGAATAATATACACACCATTCATTTGGTTTGAAAAGTATGATTCACATTATGTTTGTAACAAAATATTACTGTTAAAGCTTTTGCATTCATTTAAACCTATTTTAAATGTTTGATATTTTCCATTGAGTACATCATTAAATTCTAAATAGTGAGTATTGGAATGATTTATTTAAGGAAGAAAAAAAACAGAAATACAAGTATATTATAATGTAACTAATATTATAAAGGAAAAATGTTATAATTAACTTGTAGGTAAACATTATAAAGAAAAGCAAAGTTTACCATCGCTCATCTTACATATTTTAACCATTCAAATTCTTTTTCATTTTATACATTTTTCACGAAACGTTCAAGTAATTCAATGCTTACTGGGCTCTTAGGTATTCTAAGGAATGAAATTTTTAAATGCTATTCTAGTAGCACTCTTCATTGTCACGAAGCTAGAAGAAATACGAAACCGTGTCCAAGAAATTAGCTGACTTAGGATTAGGTTCAGTCTTAGATTGGCTTAGTCAAGAAAGGAAAGTAATTAACCGCGATCAAAGGCTTTAATTTTAGTCTTTTAGAATGAGCATGGGAAGAGAAAGTAACGTGCATCTTTTATTCAATTAGAATCCTTAATTTACAACCCATTTTTCGGTTTCCTAGACTGAAATGTATTATCTTTTTAATATATATTAATAGAAATATGTTTTCTTTTATAATTCGTTGGATATTTCCATTAACATACTTGAAGGATGAATTAAAAGTATTCGACTAAAAAATTCCAAAAAAAATAAAATACTGCAAATGATATGAAAAAGTGGTATAGAAGGCAAGCTATCAGTTCGAGTAAAAGACAAACTATGAGTTTGTTACCAAATGTAAATTATGATTAACTGAATGAAGTTCAGATATTTGTCATAGCATGTCGTTAATAATTACCGGCATTTAAATATCATTAACAAAATTTCTTTTAAAAACATTTTATGTCAGTTTCAAGATTAATAAATTAAAACACAGTGTTCAGTGTTTGCGTTTTTAGAAAAGAAATATCAAAAGAGAATTCAATATTTATATAAATGAACCATCGGCTTTATTTTTATTATAACGCTCTTGCAACAATTATTTACAATCACACTTTCATATACCTCTAAAATTCACTTTATGATAGGTAGACACGTATATATATGCTAGCGTTCTCAATCAGTGCTGTTAAGCAAAGAAAAATTTACGAATAAAATATTTAAAAAAATACATTTATACCAAAAATTGAAATAAAATCAGTAGGTTTAGATGTTCGGTAATTATAAAAGCCGAAATTATAATTGTTGCATTAAAATATTTTAACATGTTTTCAATGAGTACTAATTATTTCAAGTTCTACAGCTCAAAAATACTTTACCAACAGGTATTATAAATAACATGTTGGTATCTTATTGTTCATTTGGTAAAACACAAATTATAAATAGCGTTATTTGAAAGTTTTTTGAAAAACATATTTCATATTAATTTCAAAAGATTTTTCAAAATATCAACAAAACTTTTCTCAGATCCAGTAAAATGTTTTCAATTGTAAATCAATTACTCTAGTTTAAGATTTTTTGAATTCGTTTAGTACAGTAACTCTTTAGCTGCGTAGATAAGCAGAATACTTGTACTTTGTGTTCAAAATGTAATTTATAATAATTGCTTTTTTTGTGTATTTGCTTTAAACTATTCTAACAAATATTAGAAAGTGAAGTAAATTTTCAATAAAATCCTAGTTATCGATACATTATCTTTTAATATATAAACTGAGATATGTAATAAATATGAACCACTTGACAAACCAAAATTTAATAAATGATGCGTATGCAAATAATTGTCTTAAAACTTACTTAATCGTATTATTCTAAAATTACCTTAAATAGTATTATCATTCTAAAACTTTCACTTATTTAAATACTTTGGGTATAAAAATTACAATTAGTACTAAATTTGGAATATTCAAATGCTGCGAATGTAATCTTACGATGTTCAATTTTTGTTTCCTATTCTAAGTAAAATTATATTACACATTTTTCAATTTAAAGTATAATTATGTTATAAGTAGATTTTTTTAGTTTATGTATATTAATTCTTCTTAATAGTTTTAAATTCTCTGATCTAAGTGCTTTAGATACCAGAAAAACTTGTAGTAACATACGAAAAAAAAACTAGATAATTTATAGGATTGGATTAAATGAATATTTGTTAAAGTATTAAAAACAGTTTACCTGTTTTTATGATAAACAGGCGTGTGAATACCTTTCGAATATGTCACATTCCAACGAAACCTGCTTTGTGGATAGTTAAGTGTGTTGACGTATTTTACACTTTTTAAATGCATTAATATGACAAAACGAAAACTAAATTAACACTTGTTTTACTTCAAAGGTCCGTAATAATATCCATGCAGATCTAGAAATCCTAAGAATATTATTATTTGCTTATGAATATTAAACCAATCTAGAGGAGATAAGGAGGAGAAATTACTCACGTCTAAAAGTTTATCTCCATTTAAGACAGTTAAGGAATCTGAGAGAAAAAAATTATGCACACACACACAGATATATATATACATCATACTCTCCGTACCATGATATCCTCCATAGCGATAATGTTAATTTTCTTTATTACGATATTTTTTTCCAAAATCCAACCAATGTCTATAAATTAAACACTACACAAAGAAAGTCTAGATAAAATGTGGTTGGACTGTTGGTTTGGATTCTCAAGTTACATTCTCTATCGAAAAACTTCATCGAAGTTTTGCATTGCTCTTGCTGATGCAACTAGTCTTTGATGATATGAAGGGGAAAAAAGACAGGCACACATATCTGCGTGACTACACCTGGAGACGGTGATATGATTATTATGGTAACGAGAAAGTGCATTTATTGTAAGGGAGAAATACAGTTGACATTTCCTGAAAAAACAAAACGTTGAACCTTACTCTCCTCTTTCAGAAATGGTCAAGGATTCTTTTCATTAGAAGAGATTGATAAAACCTTGAAGCTTCTGAGATACATTCTTATGTATCATAAGAATTTAACATCAGATAAATTATGTAAATTACGATGATTCAAATTATTAATTATTCTCGTACTATGCTAGAAGAATTTCATTAATTTACAAGTTTGGTGTGTATGTGCTTATTTTGAAGTTTGTTCAGTAAAAATTGATAAAAATGGATTTAAGGAAACATATAACGATCGAAATGAAATGAAACATCGTAAATATATTGATAAAGGTATGAAGAAAGCTGAGGTTTGCAAAAAATACTGTAATTTTCACAATCGATGGTTTGTATATTTTTAAAGAAACGGAAAGAAATCGAAAGCATTTTCAAATTTAATGATAAGATTCACAAAGAAAGAGGATAAAGACAGCTTTAAACCACGAAATAGATATTTCTACTTAGAAGTGGTTTAGAGAAAAACCGGCTCTGAATATACCTTTAAATGGGTAGATTATGTGCGAGGATGCCAGAAGAATGCGTGTAGGATGAAGAACACAGAACACACTAGCAATGGATGGCTAATAAGGTTTCGAAACCAACATGGGATATCTGTCCTTGGAGTACATGATGAAGAAAATCAGCACCGCTGTTTGACGTACGCACATGCCATCAGAGAGAAAAGTGTAAGAAATTTTGAAAAATATTCCGCTGATATATATCTATAATGCAGATAAGACAGGGTTATTTTTCCAGATGTTAATAAACGAACACTAACTTTCAAAGGAGAAAACTGTAAAAGGGGAAAGAAATCCAAACAGATGTAAACAGTATTGCTGTATACTAATATGTCGGGAAAGGATAAATTAAAACCTCTTGTAATTGGAAGATCCTTAAGGCCAAGAAGTTTTTAAAACATTAGGAGCATGCCAATAGACTACACTGCAAACATGAGAGCTTGGATGACTTCAAAAATGTTTAAAGAATGTTATTGAAACAAAATAAAGATATGAGATTGAGGAAGAAAAATCATTGCTCCTTTAATTGACGACAGCTCTTTACATAAGCCCATTACAAAATTGCAGAGTGTAGAAGTTTACTTCTTTCCACCAAACACTACTGCAGCTTCTAAAGCCCCTCAATATGCGCATTATAAAATGCTCCAAAGGGTGTTAAGAAAAAGGTTAGTGAATAAAATAAATTTTATTATTTATCAAAAGCACACAGGGCCTGTTACTGTTACTGTAAAAAAAGCATGTGAATGAGTTGCTGGAAAATTAAGCCACAGACTATATCTAATTGTTGAAAAAAAAGCTGGCTTCATTCAAAATGACGAATCAAAGTGAGACACCTTGAGGGTATTCAGAGGGAGAAAATACAAGTTTCCAAAATTCCTTGACTGATTACGAAGATAAAACTGGAAAAACGTTTGAAATACCTGTTCGTGATTTCTTAATTGTCGATGACGAAGTACAGAGTTTTTCGGAACTAGCAGGTGAAGACATTCTTTCAGAAATAAGAAGTAATGACCCTGAAGTAGATGAGCCAGAAGATAATTATGATGTAATTGAAAATGATGAATACGCTACAATAAAACCAAACTTATCTCCTGGAAAAAAAAAGTGTACTCAATTGACGTTCTTTATAACTTCATTTCCAGTTTACTAATGTACCAGAGGAACATCGAAATCCTTTAAATGCATCTCGATCTTTTTTTGCATGAGATTATCTCTGGCTAATGCAAAAAAAATATATATATTTGTAGATTTCCAAATAAATGAGGATTAATTTATGGGTATGCATTTTCAATTATTTATACTATTTAATACATTTTTCAGAAAACCTTTGGGGTTTTCTTTATTTATACATTAAAAATGTATTGTTTAATTAAGTATGCGATAAAGAATTTTTAGGCTATGGCTTAGCAAGAATCCTGGTCAACAGTACTTCACTAAAACTTGAGGGGGGGAGTTAAAAATCACTCAACAGTGTAAATATATTATTCTCATTCCAATTAACATGCATTATTATTTGCGAGAACACGAGGAGGTGCTGAAAGAAAGCAGAGCCCCTCCCCCCTGGTGACGCCTCTGTATATGAAGAACAAAATTATTTTCTATCGTATTGATTCCTTCTATAACGATAATGCACTTTAGAACGATATAATATTTTGACCCCCCCCCCAAATATCATTAAACAGAAATTTCATTGCATATATATTATATGTCCGGAAAATTAAAATGATTTTATATATTTTTTTTTTCAAATACAAGCATATCTTCAACTTAAGCCTGCATATGACCCTAGTATATGGTGATGATTCATTCTTGAGTTCTGATGCAGATGACCGTTGCATAAAAACATTTAGGCAGGTCATTGTTCACAAGAAGAAATTGCTGGGTAGTAACACAAAACGCTATTACATTTAAAATGCAATGGACTGTATATAAAAATATTTTCTATGATAGCAATTTTCTCACTTTATTTTGAGAAAAATTTGAAACGTTCATCAACTTGTTGATGACCCAATACTATCACTTTTATTATACTGTCCAGAAGGTCATACGGAAGTCATATTTCTATCTCACAAGACTTTGTTTTATGCTTCAAAAATCTGTAGATAGCATTTGCGTTGCTCAAATCCGTCCTCAAACAGTTAAATCAATAAACCTTTCTCATTTGAATGTTATAACATATAGCGTGTCACCTAGTCGCGCAGCATGAAATATTGAAATTCAAAAACATTTGATGAGCATCGTGTGTGAAATTTTATCTTACTACAGGATAAGATCGTTTTAATACGCTCCCTTCCTGAAGAGTTAAGAGGACAAGGAAGGTTTTAACAAATACTTATTTTACTATTCAATGTGTAGCTTCCAGATATTGTAGATTTTATGACCAGAAAATTACTCAAATCCTGTGAATGTCTTATAACAGTGTTTGTTGCATTTTTAATTTAACCGAAGATAAACACTTTCATCTTGGTGCTTCCTTTGTATGCGTGTGCATGTGTTTGTAAGTGTGTAAAACAGGATACGCAACTGTTTCCTTTATGTGAACAATTTCTTTTTAAAAAATGAACACATAAGTATCTGTTTATCACTAGAATTAGCGAGGAAGGTAATCTCTAACCCAAGAAGTAAATTTCTGCTCGTTTAACAGTTGTATTTCAAAATTAAGCTATCCAATTTTTCGACTTTTCATAAATATTCAGTCTAATGTATTAAAAGGAATTTAGTTGAGTTCCAAGGAATTTTTATTTTTTATTTTTAAGTCTATATACCTATATCTACAATGGGGGGGGGGCATAGTTGCCCGAACAAGACAAATGTTTTTCCCCTTAATTTTAACCAGGATTTTATTTCTACATTTTTCAGTTACAAAAGAATTGTATAAGGATATGTATTGCACGTTCTTTTTACAAAAATGTGAGAAGGAGAAGTGGGTGTGAGCACACACATCTGGCATGTACCTGTTAGGCAGATGTGTGTGCTTTTGTGATTAGAGGCTTTCTATATATTGGAATGTTGTATAATGTTCTTATCTCTGTTATAGGCTGGAAACCAAGTAAAAAGATTATTTTTTGTGTTGTAAATTGAGCAGAAGGAAAACAGATTAGTGGCATTTCAGTTTTGCACAAGTTTAGTCATGCCACCTAGCAGAAGAGGTCTTTCGAAAGAAGAAGCTTTTAAATTGCTAAATAAACTCTTAGAAAATGATTCTTGCGACGAAAATACATCTGATAATGATAATATATATTTTATTATAAATGGCGAAAGAAATATTGTTGAAAATGCTCATATAATTTCATCGTCTGAATCTAATTCAAGGGACAGCGAACTGAATGAGAATATTCCTAGTAAATGTAGATCAGGAGACCGTAAAACAACAAAGAATTTCAAAGGTGTCAAGAAAAAATAAAAAATAAAAGAGAACACTCACCCTTTCAAAGTAATTAGGAAGAATCAAAAGATGGAACTATCTGTAAAATACATCCGCATTGTTCAGTTCCTATTGGTAGATGACCTTTATAATATATTCTAAATGAAAATCTGGGACCTACTCCATAGTCCTAAAAAATATTTAATAGCACTTTTATAACTTCCTGGGGAGTTTTCATAAATGATAAAATTTAGAATATCATAAAGAAATGTACAGAAGTTGAAGCAAGATCAAAATTAAATAATGAAACTTAGAATATTTCTCTTGATGTTCTAGATTCATTAATTACAATATTGTATAATCGAGGAGTTTTCGCTGCAAAAGGGGTTTCAATTACTAGCATTTGGTCAAATACCTGAAGTCACAATTTTTTCCCTTCAACAAAGAGCCGGAATAGATTTCTAGAAATCATGCAATATACGAGTTTTGATTCAAATATTTCAAGATTAGATAGATTGAAAGGTGATGAATTTGAACTAATATCAGATGTTTAGAATATAATCAAAAGAAATTATTTCATGTGTTACAAACCAGGAGAAAATATTACTGTACATGTGCAGCTCTTTCCGTCAAAGACACGCTGTATATTTTTGCAATATACGCCAAACAAACCTGAGAAATTTTACAACATATTTTGTTTGGCTGCAGATGTGACCTCAAAGTACATATTCAACGCATTTCCATGCTTAGGAAAAGATTATTCCAAATAAAATGACATAAGTTTTGGTGGAAATGATTATCTTAGGTTAGTACAGCCTTATCTCAAAGCTGGATGAAGTATAAAAAGTGACAGTATTTTATATCTCTAAAACTTGCAGAAAGCCTAAAAGAAAATGTTTTGAGCTATGTCGGAACAATCAATAGTCCAAAAAGAGAAGAAGAAGTTCCAAAATCCTTGAAGAAAACAGAAAAAAGTTGAATTATAATCAACTACCAATTATATCTACTATAATTCAATTAATCACATAATATAACGTCATTCTTGTTTCTTACCAAAGTAAAAAAACACACAAATGTTCTTCTTAGCTCATCTCATTCTTCATTAGAAATCACTCAAAACGTTTCTAATCTGAACAGAAGATATTATATTCTAAAATTAACAGAGGAACTAAGAAAGAAATATATTGCAAAAGAAGACGAAGTTATTCATGTACTACCGAAGAAATTTCAAACAAACGAAAACGTTGTCAGATAAAGCAATTCAAAGACAGTAAAACTAATATTGTGCATGAAAAATATTCAAAGTATGTACTTGGATTATGCACAGCAAAAAAAAAGAAACCAAGACTATAGCATTCTGTATGAAATGTTTCGAGAAAAATTAGTATAATGTAAGAAAAATGTCACGCATATTAAGTTTTTAATGTGATGTAACATCTTATTAATCTGTAGGAACATTATGAGATTTAAATTAATTGAAAAATAGATGATTTAAAAGTTATTTTTATAATTCATTTTATTTAACTTGATAAAATCTTAAAGTACATACTCTGCAATTAGAAAGTTATAAATATTCTTAAAGATGATTTCATGTTGTCTAAATTTTATATTAGATAAAATTCTAGCAGTTAAATTTAATAAATTATTAAGTAAAAATCAGTATATAAATCCTGAAAAACTTTATTTTCCATCTGTATTGCCATGAAAATTAAAAATAACGTGACTTAAATCCATGAGTCAGGTATGACCCACCCCTGTAGGTTTTAGGTATACCAGAAATACAATAATTCTAGTGTTAAAGGTAATTAGCATTTCAAATAAAAAATTAGATTCTAATTCCTAAATATATATTTAGCACTTACTGATGTCAAAAATCTCTAACCAAATGGTTTTTGTAAACTTATTGGGAACAAAAATTACGCTCTAGAATGTAGCTATCATTTTTTTACCATATCTGTTCATTAATTAGCGTTTTCAGATTCTGAATTGACATGACATATGTTTCCTGAGAGTTAAATGTCTTTCATAATTAATTATTAATTATTAACAATGCACTAGAAGCAGCAAAGTGCTAGTGGTAATAATTCCAGTTCTCGTAACTTTGAGCCAAAGTCAAGTGGCATGAACATAATCAAAACACTTTCCTACGCTCCACACAACTCCAAGGTCAGAGTTTGAAACTGGATAGATTTAATATGCTTCTCTATCCAATAAGCTTTTAGAAAAACCAAGACTCGAACACTCAACTCGATATAAACTTCGATGGCCAAAAATGCGATCAGAAGCAACGAATATCGAAGCTGTTCAAAAAAAATCCGTGTAATAGAGACCTGAGTAAATAATATATAGTTCATTGTATTTTTAAAGAATATGCCGGGCATACTATTATAGATATACCAAAAGAATTTTTTATACTCAAAATTAATAATCACTACCTAAATTTTCCATCTCATTTCTACTATAGTGCTACGAGTTAGTTGTTTCTTCGAATCAGCTCTAGACATCAGGATAAAAAAAAAAAAAAGAAGAAGAATCCTCATAAATTAATAACAAACCCAGTGAAAAACATCATTAGAGCCTTATAATGATAAAATTTGCAATTAAATATAATAATCTTCTTCAAGTAAAATGAACTCTATTATTACAGAAACTGAAAGTAACACAATTGATATAAATTTCGTTATTAATTAAAATTTAAAGAAGTAGAAAAAGCGATACTCCTAGCAGCAGGATTCAGACAAAAAAATGATGGAAAGAATTATAATACTTTTATACTTGTAAACAATTATGCTTAAAAAAGAAAGTCAAACTTTAGACAGCGATTATTATTTTCAGGGAATAACCTTTTTTTTTTTTTTTTACCTAAACAAACCCTGCTATTTATGTATGAGAAAATACGCTTTATTTTCACTATTTTTCATTAGTATAAGAAAAGTGTTTACAACTTTGAAATATTATAAACATGTTTTTGTCGAAAATGGAAAACGTTTCAATCACGTGATTTACTAGTAAGGGAAAAAAAATATCGTAATTTTCAAAGAATTTCAACCATAAGTTGCAAAAAAAAATTTTAATGCAAAACATTTTATTATTAAGTTTATTTCTTAATTAAAAACACATGTCGCAAAATTACCAGATACTTGGAAATAAAAAAAATTACACACACACACATATATATATATATATATACATATATATAAAATATTGAAATTACCTTTCAATTTTAGACACTTCGAATTAATTAATTGCCCTTTACAGAGTTTTCACACTTGGTTCGTAAACAAGTTTTTATAATGATTTAAGAGATTCATGTTCTTAAAAACTAGAATATGTTTATTTTTGTAATTTATTATCATTCAATTTCACAGTCGCTTACATCGAGATAAATACTTAATACTTCCAGAAAAAGTCTTAGAAATAAGTATTTTTTTTTATTTAATTTTATTATATATTTAGATTTTCTAGAATATTAAAAATAACGGCATGTAATACATATTGAAAAAGTAATATAAATTGGAAAATATGTTAATGAATTAAGGTGAAATTTTTTTAAAAAAAAGTTTGAAAAAAATGCATGGCAAACATTATTTCTTATATGTTAATAGAATATATTTCCTATTTATAGTAAAATATTGCATTTTCACAATCAATATTTCTTTTGATCGAATAATTTTAACATGAAATGAACTTTGTTGGAACAGAAAGCATTTTAGAGTATGCAACTAAGATACAAACACTAGTATGACATATTTTTATTTCTTTACCTTTATAAAAGTATTTCAAAATAATTTGAAATTTAAATGTCACAGATTATTCCGAAAAAGTCCTAAAGTTAAAAGCTAACCAATATAAATAGCTTAAATGGTACTAAGATTTTAATAAAAGGACATTTATTTATTTTCTTTAAATCCACCAAATATTCAAATTACATAGCTTAATATTTATGTAGCATAAACGTACTATTCTTCCCTTAATTATGGATAGATTTGTAGCTAATAATTATACATAAGGAATTAGATTAAGTCTTACATAGTTTCATCATAAAGGAGCGTTAGAAATTATAAGATACTAGTCGAGTGGAAATCGATTATAGGATGTTATGATGAAACACGAAAAGTTATCATTTTCTTCATTGAAATAACATTTTTTTGTAAAATGGTTTTAATTTTATTAACTTTAGTAGTTTTCTTAAAAAAATTATACAAATAATCCAAAAATATTTTTCATTGATGAGGAATAAATATTTATGATTCCTTAACAGTTTTTTTAAGAAATCAATATTTTTTTTTAAATTAGCTGATGAAAGGGTTCGCTATTTTCCGGGTTTTTTATTTTATTTTATTTTATTTTATTTTTTTTTTGGCACTTGTGATGTGATTTGGGTTGCTTTAATTTTTTCTCCCAGAATAATAATTTTCACCAAACATATTTTCTAGAATTTTTCGTGGATATCGGAATCAAACTTGGGGCTCTTGTTTTGTAAACTTAAATAAAAATAATTTACATTCTGATAAATTCATCGTTAAAGGCCACGCCATACAAAAGTAGTAATATCAAGATATCAGAAACTGTTAAATTAGTTTAACTTACCCCAGACATATATTTACATATCTTCAATTAAATATAACAGAGTA
Source organism: Nephila pilipes (assembly GCA_019974015.1). Classification (NCBI taxonomy): domain Eukaryota; kingdom Metazoa; phylum Arthropoda; class Arachnida; order Araneae; family Nephilidae; genus Nephila; species Nephila pilipes. Next base: position 15,059 of record BMAW01060886.1, read on the forward strand.
AATATTATGACAGCAGTACAACTTCAATTTCTAATTCAGTAATTTTACTGTCGTTTCACAATAATGCTGTTAAATCAGGTGTTCTTAATTTCATAGTAGGTTTATTAATGAAGAAATTCCTTCGGATCTCCATGCTCTTTTATGAATGCTAATTTTTAGAAACGATATTCCACATTTTCTAATTAAGCATTCATTTAAGTAAATGTTCCGAAACTTTACTTTAAAATAAATCAATACGATTCCAGAGAAGTCAATTATACATGTTGTTTAATAAAATATTAAGAAGTGTTCATCACATGAAAATATTGCAGCAAGCCTTCCTTATTTTAGCATCTGGTAACTTCTTATCTCAAAGGAAAATATTTGAACAAAATATAACAAAGAATCAATAAAGTTTTCGAACTTTTACCATAATTAAATAACAGGATAACATTATCAGTTGTTCTTAAATTCTCGTGTTTGTTAAGGAAATAGTCAAATTAACATTTCCTTTTGTTTTTAATCAAAAAATGCATAGTATTATTATTCCTTCAATCTGAATTAAAGTAATGTTATACTGTTAAAGGTCTAAGTAATACATAGGGAGAAACACTAACAAGTCAAACTGATACAATGAAAATGTCTTATTCACAAAACACTAAATCTGACATTTTACGAAGGTATTTCAGATAATTATTTTTATTGTATAAAATTCGTTGATACTCTTTATTTTTACAGGGCAAACAAACATTTTAAAACGATAACTTGAATAATGGTTGTTTTACTTCACCTTTTTATCTTTATTTGATGTTTGAAAGATTATAAATTGGTAGAAATAAGTTACAGGTTATCATACTTGAGCCTACAGATATGAGAATTGAATAAATTATATTACAGTTTTATTCAAAGTAACGGGAAATAGCTTACGTAAACATTATGAATGGGAGTTATTTTTAATATATTCTCCATTAATAGCTATATTACAGAACTGATGTTTTCTAAAATTATTTATATTGTACTATCATATGCAAGATAATCAACTTTTTAATGAAATACGTTATTTTTCGCTGTAACCATAAATGTTTGAATATTTACCAAAAAAATCATTCATCTCCCTAGTTACTTAATTAAAAAGACCATATGGAAAGGAACTTAGAAAGTAAATATTTAGTGAAAAGCGATTAAAAATGGTGCAAAATCGAATATTGATTATCATATTTTATAATAAATACCAAAATAAGTATACATTCGAAATAAACATTCTTCCATATTATATTTTTATCATAAAAAGCCTTATCGTTTATTACTAAAATGTCTTGATTTTCCCACTTGCAGTTAAATCTATGAAGATTTCTTCATCTGAAGTTGAGACCTTTGAAAGTATTTTGAAATGGATCTCTCGTCAGTAAAAAAATACTTTTTAAAATTCTTTCTAACATATCTAAATGAGTTGTAATGATTATAAAAACTTCTTTCAAGTCCTGTTCTTCAGCTTTGTAAGTTTTAAATCATTTATTTATATTTGCAAGCATTTCTATGTTTTTCCCCATTAAATTTCTTCTCTGTAATTCTAGTTATCATTAAAAAGTATCAATTTTATCATTCGTATCCAACATATTTCTTATTAACTCCTTGCAGTTAAAGATTCAATATGTTTAATTTCTCGAATATGTCAACCGAGTACCTCAAATTCATCACAACTAAACTATCTCTAAACTTCTCAGTGGCACGTTGGCTTTCCTCTTCTAGAAAAATGGGGATTTTATCTTTTAAATCGTAGGTACGATTTTCCCCCCACAATTACCAAATTGCCTCGCAATGAATTAGTACACCTGAATGTACTGCATCCATTACCTTATAAATTGCAGAAAAAAGATTCCTGATTTTAGATATATCATTTTTTTATATAACTTACTACTGTTACAATCGTCGTTAGGAAAATATTTAGAGCAGGACTCATTTCTTTTCAAGCCAGAGCTTATCTGTGGATCATAAAATATATCCAGATATGCTGTGGAAGTTGTAGTTTCATAAGTCCTGGCATACATTGGAATCTTCCAAACATTAAACGAGTCCCATCGGTGTGCATATTTCACCTCAGATTATCCGCTTAGTGTTTACCTACTTTATATAAGCACAAGATATAAAATTATGCGAGTGCTGTTGCTTTGAATTTTATTGAATAGCTTCAATTAATTACTCATCTGCTAACGTACCATTACAAAGTAAAGCATTGAGCACTAATTTAATTGAATGTTCTTGTGTTGATAAAATTCACAGCATAAAATAAAATTTAATGTAGTACAATGATTGTTAACACGAGTTTCGACGAGCTCCATTAGTCACTTACTTATTCTTATTAGTTTTATTAGCTCTTGAAGAACACCTGTTAGGCTTCATGAACACTTTACTGTACAGTACACTATATGTATATAATAGTAATATTAAGCGCACTTGATATATAACCCTATAGAAAACAAAAACTATAGTACCAAAATAAAAACTGATAGTTACATAAGTACTTGGCTAAAATACAAGTAGTTATGTGTCACTACCTGGCGATCTAAAGTAAAAACACTCTTGAATATGCATTAAAAATTACGAAAGTGAACAGCTTGATCAGTACCGGGTTTTACATAGAATTGGACAAATCAACAAATGAAGAATTAAAGACAGCTTACTATACATCGCAAACCTCAAAACATCAAATTATTTTACTCAAACACTAAGAGGCTGTTATCCGTTACTTTAATTCGATTTTTGCGATGATGTTATAAAACTTCTACGTATGCCATCTTTAATAGAACATTCTTACCTTGTGTTTAGCGCAGTACATTCTATGAGAAACCAGTGCTAGAAACTTTATACCACCAGCTCATGTATTTGAACTTAATGAAATCTGTCATAAGTTGTCTTTGATAAGCCTAGGTAAAACATAAATTCTTAAAATTGACGTAATTCTGACAGCAAATAAAATTCAAATCAATTTTATTACTTCTCGTACTCAAACATTTAATTTTTATGGACAATTTTCAATTATTTAAAAAATGGTGTTTTATTCTAAATTTTAAGGTATCTGACTAGTACATAAACGTCAATTTTGACAAAAATAGAGATTTTTTTCCCTTATACTAAGTATTTATACTACGAATACCTCATTTTTATAACTACTCTAGTCACTCGCGAGGTTATAGCAATTTTTTGCGTCATGGAAGATCAATGACTATGATTCGAAAATTAAATATCGAAACTGGAAATCTCTACAATATAATACATGTTTACTCTTTTTTGACATTTTATTGAGTTCTTTCGAAATTATTTATAGAAGGAAGATAAAAAAGACATTGTAATATTAATTTTCTTTCTCAAAAAGTTATTTAATAAGTGTATTAAAATTTCACACTTTTTTTGCTGATATGCGATTTGTTTATACTTATAAGTATTGTTATTTTTGGCTTTATATTTAATTTCTTATTTTGATGTATTTAAGGAAAAAAAACTATCTTAAAGGAAAAATATTCATTAATTATATATGCTGTAAATTCAAAGGGTTCTAAGAAATACAAGATTTATGGAACTTGCTTCAGCTGGCTTTTCAGCTGGGAAAACACTATGTGCTTTTTGTCGCATCTTTTCTATCAAAGCTTGCTTTCTGCTGTCAAGAAACAAACTTACAGCCCTGAAAAGCATAACTTCTGCCTTGGACGAAATTGACAGAAATGGTGAATTGTAGGGTGGTTACGTCAATTGAAGTAAATAAAAAATGATTTGGTCCTGTCATGTAAATTAACTGATAAATGGATAGTTAAAACCTAAAATTACTATGGCATTCCTATAAGAGGCAATACCGGTAATCTTCAAAACATAACGTCTGGTGAAATTACTGTATCTTATCACTGTGCATCTATCAAGAGCAATCCTTTGTACGGTCAGTGTCTAGATGGGCATGAAATTTGCAATAATTTTCAAAAGGAGAAAGCTACCGGTTCCGGAAGTCCAAATGAAATTAACAATTTTATAAAGATTACATATCTGAAAATATGTTCAGAAACTATGCTGTTAAAAGGACTCCATAGCAAGACACAGAATAGTAGTGAAAGTTACGAAAAACGTTCATTAAATATTTTGCCCAATGATACATTATTGGACTGAAAAGTTTCGAATAAGTGCATTATTAACTGAAACATTGTTTTTAAAAATTTAGTTCATAAGGGTTTATTGAATGTAATTCAAGTTGCAAACATTTCCCTTAAAGTCTTACTCAGGAATTTATAAATTTTGTTAAGCATTGTATTTTAAATTCTATTAGATATTCTTTAGCGTCTTCAAACTTCTCTTTGAAAAAAGAAAAACAAAAAGAACAAATGTTGGGAAAAAGTTCTTGTATAATTTAATGCAACAAAATTAATCTAAAGTGTTTTTTCAATGTGTAATGTTTATTTCGATAAATAACGTATTTAGGTGCTAAAAATATTATTCCCCTTATAAAAGTGATGTAAAAATAAAGAGACAGATATTTAAAAATATATCCAATATTGATATGCATTAAGTTATGTAATATTGATAAACAATAAATTATGGTATTAAAAGTTTATTCTCTTAATATAGAAGGGTTTGGTTTTTTTTTAATAACATAATTCTTAAAATTTTTGATTTTAGATCTTTAAGTGCATTTTTCTCTGAAACACATTTTTTAGCATTGTTCATCACCGTAACAGTGATATCTCAAAATGTTCTTAACGAATTTGTTTAAATTTTGTTGCTGTGTTTAGTATGATATGTATTTTCAACCATGAGCTGAAGAGATAGAAGAAAGTTTATCTTTTTTATGGTTGTTTTTTTTTTCAGTGGTAAAGAGAAAATATTTGAAAGTTTCGCATTTGATAAATATTTGATCCTCTAATTCAATAATAAATGAAATTTGTTCAAAGATTATAATTAAAAACATAAATAATAACTTTCTAGTTGCATTCTAGGTCCTTTTTTATTTTATGCATTGAAATTTGTTTTGTAATATACCATAATGAGTGAAAAACATCTTATTTAAATCTAATATTACTCATTTTTTCTTTAAATCAATGAAAAAGGATTTTCCTTAGTTTTATGAGTTTTCATCCAGAATCAAACAAAAAATTAATTGAAAAATCAATTTCCAGCAATAGTAAGAAATGGGCAGTCTCAAATAATTAGATTTCATAAAAAATACTTTTGACAATAATTTCAAATTTTTTTTAAAAAAAAAAACACTGTTAGATATCTAGGAATATCAAATAAAAGAGTTTTTTTTTATTAATATATTACTTCTTTCTTATTATTTAAGGAGAAGCTCTTATACTTTCAGTACCGACTTATTCTAATAACTGTTTTTCTTGCTTAATTTAATATTGCTCAAATTTTTGCTTTAAAAAATTGAATTATCTATTGTCATAACTACTTTTCAAGATGGCACGATGCAATTTTAAAATACTTGTAATCAAATAAATTGGTTTTTTTTAGTTCTACTAAATTGAAATAACCAACCGTCTAAATTTTTGGCTATGAAACTGTTCTGCCTTTAAGATTCTCATTGATGAAAGCAATCTATTTAATAGCTCAATTTCATTCCTTCGAAATAATTCATTTTTCTCTCCAAAATATGGCAAGATGAACTTTGAAAATGATCTTAATCAATCGAATTTCATTTTCAGCAATGCTGTCAGCCATTTAATGAAAAGAACTAAAAAAATGCCTTGCGTTCTTTTCAAAATATCATGTAGCAAAATAAAAGTATTTTTACTTTTACTAAGTCTACAAACTGATGTTTAGACATTAGTCGATTTTATTGAAGTTACAATTCTAAGCTCGTATTTTTGTCTTCAATACTTTTTGTTTTGTTTAAAATATCTTAAATTCCAGACTGCGTTCCTTATTTAAAATTAGACAGATTAATGGAATATGGCAATAGACAATAAACTAAATCACATGAAACGTATCATTTCTTATTGGAATTCATTTTCATGTAGAAGACTGGACGTTATTATAACACGTTGACTTATGAGACTTACTCATGAACATCTAATTCTTGGAAAATTCGCTTGTGTGTATGTATGTAACTATCTTGTTTGTCCCCTTACTGTGAGATACATGCTTACTGCAGGCGTTACTTTTCAATCTGCTCGTTTCAAGCTAACCCTAATTTTTATTGACTTGTTTGGAGACTATCTCAAACAAAATATTTTCAATTTCCTACATGACATTCTGTACATATATTTTTTATAACATTTTATTTTGTTCTGTGTATTCTGTTTCAATTTTGTAGTGTTTTTGTTGAAAACAACTGTAATATTTTGACCTTCTGTTTAGCACAATGTATCCCAAAAGGAGTCAGTACCAGAAATTTCAACCAATCACCTATTCTTATTTATAATTACAAGTTACAGAATTTTTTTAGGAGAAATTATTATTTTCCTGTCCTTTTTGTAATGAACAAAAAAAAATTAAAATGTTGTAAACATGAATAAAAATACAAGAAAAAGATATTATTTAACATCATTAATTTTTTAAATGTAACAGCATATTTTTTAAATAATATACAAAAATTTTGTTTTGTTTTGTTAAGACCTGTTGTACGCAATTTTCGCTGCAAAAAGCAATATCTTTTTTCATATTTTGTTGTGATTACTGATGATCGATCAGCAATTCTGGAATAGTCAAATGACAAGGATGATATTTGAGTAAATATTTATGTACTACATAACAGGCTTTTGATTCTCAAGTAACGGTTTTCGGCGGAATCAACACAAGAAATTGCACATCAACGTGTTTATCACCGGCCAACAATCTTGTAATTTTTTCATTAAAATCTTCTTTCGTTAAAGTAATACTCATAAATAATTATACAATGATTATTTCATTAGTTTTATCAACCCGTTCTGGATCGTGATTACGATACAGAACGGGTTGGATCGTGATGAAGTATATGTGAACACAATCCAGAATGGGTTGATAAAATTAATCACAATCCATTCTCTCATCCCAACCTATAGTATATATGAGACGAGTCAAGACCCGTGATCATATCAGTGTGATTTCAAATCGCAACGTTTTATTTAAATTTCATATATTATAATATTTTAATTTATGTACCATATTCTATTATTTATATGCATATAATATTGTTTATATCATTATATTTGAGCTTAATTAGTTTATTTTATTAGTTTTTATAATTTATTACAATTGTTTATTTATTATACTTTATTATAATTATTATTTTATTGTATTTTACTATAATTATTTATTAATTAAATTTCATTTATTTATTGCAGTTGTTTGTATTATATTTTATTAATTTTTTTTTCATTTACTATTCGCTGAAGCTGACAAACACATGTGGCACAGAAGTAAAGCTTTCGTCTGCAGTACGATAGTTCCCGAGTTCAAAACAAAGTGATAATAACATTGCGAAATTCATGTAAAAGTTCGAATCAATACTTCTGTAATTTCTAAAACCTTCTAGAACAGTGTTCTGGAATTACGGTATCTTGTATTAAAAATATATCTTGGCCGCGGTAGCCTAGTGGTCATGGCTTCGGATTCGTGGCCGGCGGTTTTCGTTCAGTCGCTCGTTCGGTCCTTGGCCGCCAAAGAACCGCTGTGTAGCCGGGGCTGATGCACGTTAAATCTGTCGGGGCCCAAAGTCCTCCCGTTGGCGTGATGTGGATGTTAGGAGAGAGGGGTGCCAGCTCAGGTGTCGTCCTCGTCACTTGAAGGTGGTTCAAAATTACGAGGTCTGTCGCCAATAGCCCTCGTGTTGTTTCCAGTGCGATGTTAATAAAAAACTAAACTAAACTAAAAATGTTTCTCTGAAGCACCCAAAATTATCCATTTTAGTTCATCTCCAGAAACGGTCTAGTTTTATTTTTAGCATGCCTAACTCCCCTCGAAAATATTAAATTGTACGCCCAAAAGAAGCATATTATACAACATGTCTTTTTCTAAGGAAATGAACATAAATTTCTCCGTAGTAATTCATAAGCCATTCTAAATAATTTTAATCACTATCTTGCTGGGAAAATATATTTAATTTTATTGCAAAATTAAATGTTTCCATTATTTCTTTAAAAGTTCTTTCAATGTCAACCTTTTGTGCTGTTTGGTTATTTAAAACCAATTAAATATATATATATATATATATATATATATATATATATATATATATATATTAGTTTTCTTGTAGATAATTTCTATATAAAGATGCCAATTTCAATATGCAGTGTTTAGGTAGCTGCATTTTCCCTTGTCAGACTTTTTTTCGTGAACTAAATCACTTTACTACCATTCTATTCAATGAAAAATGTTTTTGATTCTCTTTTGATAAATGGAAAGAAGTCGCTTTTGACAAATAGAAGAATGATGTATGTATGCCGTTTTCCTGAGGAAAACATAATATATATTCTTTAAATTTCTTTTTAAGGATGAAATCCTAAACTGGGTCTAGTAGATACGGTATTGTAAATGAAAAACTCAGTCCTTTCGAAAGACAGGAAGATCTAAAGCTACATCCATTTGGAAAATAGCTGTTCTACAGTAAGTATAATTGTTGGACTAAATTTTGTTTCTTTCATTCAATGGCTCATATCAATGCATATTTCTAATTTTAAAGCGGAATATTTTTTGAATAATATTGGAGAGAAAAATGTCATGTTTTAACATGAAGATGGTCTGTTACTCTCTTCCTCTTTCTATTTAAAGTTACAGTCATCGTAAAATTTAATTAAATAGTCAATAACTTCTTAATTCGATTTGATTTTACTTGATATATTATTAACAACTAGTTTATTAGTAACTCTAGGGCTACTGGCAACGGACCTATTAACTTTAAGTCTCGGCAAATGATAAGGATGGCACATGAGCTGGCACCTCTCTTTCCATACTTCCACTCCAGGTCAATGAGAGGACTTGGGGCCTAGACAACATTTAACGTCCATCAGGGTCTTCAGTGGCATCAGGGCTCGAAACCACATCTCTTCGAAAACAATACTGGCCGAGAGACTGTGACCATTACCACCAGGCTACTGCAACCCCACAATTAAAATTGAAGAGATGTCAGATAAATACAATTGCTGTTTATTAGATTTCTTCACATATTATGCAAGATTGCTTTGCTTTAATACTTTTCAACGTGTTTTAATCCTAGCTTAGAATTAAATAACAAAATACTAATTTACCAACTCTCTCGCTTCAAGGGAAGCATTTTTCACTCGAATCCAGTGAATACTCCAATTACCACTCACTCCTAGGACTCATTTTAGACGGTTTTAATTACAGATTATTAACTACGCCAGCTCTCATAAATTTCTAACTTACTATCATTTACCGGCTACCTATTATCATCTATCTACTTTCACTTTCGTTTATATTTCTCTTATATATCGCTATCCTCTCAACTCAATTTATAACATTTCTTATCTTCGTCTGCTTTCCGTAACCACGTTTCATTTTACTGGAAAGTTATCTGGTTGTTTTTTCTATCAACATCATAAAATCTCGTACAAAATTTGCCTGATGAACACCTAATATTTAACAATAAGCACCGAGGTATTTCAACACGTATAAATTGACGAAAATTTAAAAAAACATAACAGTGCAGAACTATAATAAAACCACTTGTTTCGGAAAATTATATTTTAATTTGCTAATTGATTGATTGATTGCTAATTAACGTCACAGAAGTAACACGAGAGCTATTGGAGATGAACTTTACAATTTTGAACCTCGGTCAAGTAGCAAGGACGACACCTGAGCTAGAATACCCATCTCTAAAATTCCAAATCACGCCAACGGGAGGATTTGTAGTCTTTACATATTTAACATGCATCATTTGACTGAAAATGAGACAAATATGAAAATATTATATCTTTAACATGAAATTAGATAGTTACTCCTGAAGATTACTAAAGGAAAGTTTGCGAATAGCCCATTGTCACTAAATAACACTACTTTTATACAAAGCCCTGAAACAAACAGATAATTTGTTTTGAAAATGTTAACAATTGAGGGAGAATCCTATTCTTGTTGATCTACCTCAATACACAATAATTTTGCTTTAAACATAATTTAATGACTATAGAGCTCAAACCGTATAATACGTATGACGTAACACGTAAAATTAAATATGTGATAGGAAATTTATACGCTGTGTTTAAGGGGTAAAAAATCAGTCTTCTCTTCGAATAAACTCATGCTGAATTTCTCATGGAAAAGTTTTCTGCTTTTTTTTTAAGGCAGTTTAAAATCTCATTGCTTGTCAAAAAGTATATTGTGATCATTTAAAATAATCAAAAGCGTAACTTATTTCAAAAAATTAAGACATGCAATTATGTGTGTTGTAAATATGAACTGTCAAAAAAGGAAATAAGGTTTTTTCATCAAAATATATATTGTAATTAAACCCAAAATCTAAAATGTTCTAATTCGAGAAATTTCGCACTTGCGTACTTACTACTACTGCAATGATACATATAATTCCCGCAAAATATGATATGAAATAATGCATTTCAAAATTGATTTTTAAATATAATAATGTTTTGAGTGTGTAGAGCATAAAAGTACAAACTATCTCTCATAACGGCGGAACAAATATAATAACCTAGCTATAAATATATTATTTTATTGGATTATGTTTTACTATAGCTATGAATATACACTCGTCTTCAAACAAAAGTTTCACTCAAAGGGAAGCTCATAGTAAATGCAAAATAACAAACTATTTCGTCTCTTTTAGGTATGCAAATGAATAAAGCGTCATCCCCTTCAGCGCCAGTGAGAGACGTTTTGAAACATATAACTTAACGTGCAGTTAATGACTTTTTAAAAGGTTTTCACATAGCGCCTGATTTTTATTCTAACTAAAATTTTACGGTTTAATTTATCCCTTTGAAGTTTAAAGATTTCAGAAGAAAATGAAAGCCATTTAAACAGTCAGACGATTTTGTGAAGAGTCCTATCATAGGACAACATAAAGTCAGATTGTCATTCCTTTGGATTGTTTACCATATCGGTCTCTCAGATGTTATAGTTTCATCCTATCAGCAACATTGGGTAGAAGTAAATTATGGCCCTCGCAAGTAGGTTCAGAAAGAGTTATATAGACTACAAGTAGGGTAGATCGAAGAAGTTACAGGAAAACATGAACTGCTGCAATTCAGGACTTTTTGCGAATAATGATGCCTTCTCTGTATCGTCCTGTAAGTACCAATACTATCAGCAGACAGCTAATTGTCTCTGAATTGCTTGCATGGAAATTGCCGCTGGCTTCCTAGAAACGTCGCCAGATTTAAATGGTGCCAAGAAAGAGCAGAATAAATTCATATATTACATAATCCTCATGATAATCTACCGTCATTGTTAGAAAGTGCTGCTTAAGCGCAATGGGTTCAGTGGTAATAAGTAGTAAGTCGTAAGATGTAAGTAAAATTGTAAGTGTATAGTAAAGGAGTAAGTTGTGGGAATCAAAGATAGGATAAAATCTGAACCTTTGCTATGTTTGTATTAATTTAAGTTTTGTAAAGGGTTTTCTTGTTCCTCTAACCTACATTTGAAACAATTGCAACACCATGTGCAATGTCAGTGAGTCATCTTACGTGATTAATCTTGGATGTGATTTTCCATGATACCCAATTACCATTGATCTTCATCAGAATCACACTGATAGTCCAAAGGTGTGTTAGTGTGGTCCTTTGACCAGTAGTCCTTACTTTTGTGAGTGCCCACCCATCCCCTAATATTCATATATCAGCCATCTCAAGAGCGCCTCGCAGCTACAAATACTATATTCCTTTTGCGAAACTTCAACGTGGTAGTCTAGTTGTCATAATCGTGGACTGACAGCCAGAGTGGTTTTTAGATGAGTGGTGGGTTCGAGTTTGGAGGCCACTCAAGATCCGCCATGTAGCGGGGGGCTGATGTACATTAAATATGTTGGAATCCCAAATCTTCCCACTGGCGTAGTGTGGAAGTAAGTAAAAAGTACCAGATCAAGTGTCGTTCTCATCACTTGACTGAAGTTCAAGATCACGAGGTCCATTGCCAATAGCTCTCGTGTTGCTTCTAGTGCGACGTTAATAAAACCAATCAATCAATTAATCCTCTTGCTAAAACTTATACCATTAGAACATTCCCTTCTTCCATGGTAATGTGCCCTAAATCTAATTTTAATTGGTTCTGAACCTCTGCATTCCTACAATTTTGAATATGATTCAATATGGATTCGGAAAAGAACGCTCTAAGTTGAAATTTAATTTCCTCTAATATTTTTCTTAACATACGCTGTAGATAATGTCTTTCTGTCCTTAGGCATATTTCTAAGACGTAATAACACTTTCATCAGGTATTTGCCACTGAATCACATCTGGAAGCTTTGTCTCAAAACTAATAGTATTTTGGGGGTTTCATCATCTCTTTATCCTATTGATCGTTATCCATTTTTTCTTCAAAGAAATCAGAAATTTGTTCTGGAATTTCGTTTTCAGAATGAATCCTGTGAAATCTGAATCACTATTTTCCTCGTCATTACAGTAGAGTTCAAGAAATTATTAATGCCTCGAATAAAGGTTTTGACTCGCATTCACCTACAGTGGCTCTGCAAAAAAGTGCATGCGTGAATGGAGATTTTAAGAAAAACAAATGATGAGACGAAAAAAATAGTACTTCCTTAGCAAATGGGTCAATTCTCTATAGCGGTCTCTTTGACTATTTCAGTCGTTTTAAGTATAACATTAAAGTAGACGTTGTGCAATATTGTAAAGAAATTTTGGTGTTTTGAAAACCTCAGAAACATAATAAAAAAGTCCTGAACTTTCAGTGATTGAATGATATAAGCACTTTAAGAATAATCTCTTCTCTAAATAGCTTTGCGGTGCAATGTCCACTTCGTTCTAGTATTAATTAATAACTATATCTTACTATTTTTGCTATAGACAGTTTTTAATTATTCATTTGCGTTTGCTCTCATGCCACTTAAAAATATTTAACGAAAGAAAAAGTAAGTAAACATTACTTGGAAAGGAGTTTTAATTTACTGGTAGTAAAGGGTTTCTAATTAAAGAAGATAAATAGTTTTTTTTTTTTCAAATTTAATAAATAGCCCTAGGTGAAATTAATTTGTACATAACAGCTCGCAAAAAACTTTTTTCCACCAAATTTTAATTAATCTTCACACTAAATATAAATCTAATGATATAAAACGAGAATGCTTTTTTTCTGATCTAACTTTATTTATTTCTGAATAATTTATCTTTTTATACATTTAAGAATAAATTTTATTTCTGAATGTGCATCATATAACTTAGAATACATACCATATAACTCATTCTTCACTTATTAGCACTTAGATGGGGCTAGTAGCATTTGAAAGTCATTCAGGAAAATAACCCTGTCTATCAACTATTTATTTACTTTTTCTTTCAAGATTATTTTCTAACTTTCCTCCCAAAAGTTCTTAAATTAGAGGACACTTCATTTAGTTTTGACAAATATATATAACACATCGATCTATAACTCCCGAGACTAACATTGAAAACATTTTTTTTGCAAAATTTTTTTTATTCATCAACATAACACCTTTTGTTAATCACCTTTTAGGGTGATACAATCGTTCCAACGCTTTTCCAAATCTTTTTTTTTTCCCCAATTTTTTTTTTTTCGCAAGAAATCTTTTTTGTTGCGAGTAAATAGCAATAAACTGCTTTCTGAATCATCGACTCGTTGCTGTTTTTGTTCCATCGAAAGCAATCGCGGCACCCACTTGGAAAAAACCTTTTTCATGCTCAATTTTTCATGAAGGATAGTAAATACACTTCCATATGATATCTGTGTCATCTCAGCAATCTCACGGAGCTTCACTTTACGATCTTTCATTATAATTTTTGTCACTTCACTCACATTTTCCGGTGTAACGGCTTCCACAGGTCTACAAGAGCGTTCCGCGTCATTTGTGTCGGTACGACCACGTTTAAACTCGGCAAACCACCGACAAATCGTTGCTTTTGATGGACAAGAGTCCGGGTAACATTTTTCAATCCATTGTTTCGCTTGCACGGTGTTTTTACCCATTAAAAAACAATGTTTTATCAGAACACGAAACTCGGTTTTTTCCATTTTTTTAAACAAACTACAAAACGACTTTACTCCAACCTCGATAACTCACCTGTTTCTGGTCCGATCGACTTAAAATTTTGACACGTTTCAAGCAAAGGTTCGTACTCTAGAAAGATCTGGTTACTGGTTTACTACGAGCGTCATCTCTGGGTTAGTCTCGGGAGTTGTTGATTGATGTGTTAAGATGAGTGAAACCGCAGGAATGACAAGGCCTGTTTCAATAACTAGTTTTTATTAACTTGCTTTATTCATATGTGTATGTCTTTCCACACACAAAATTTGCAATAAAATTTTAATCATCTTCTTAACGTCCGATCGAACGGAATTTTTGCATACAAGTCCGATTGCTCCGATGTCTACGATACGCTCAACTAATGAAAGATTTCGGAGAGGGAAAGGCGGATATTACAATTAACGAAGGCCGATTGAGTTTAAATTTTACTCACATGTATAACTCACTAATTGCTCTTTGTAATCTTAAATTTCCAGACTAATAAATATGAAATAAATATAAGGTCAATACATTTTTTTAATTTAATGTTTAACAAAAGATTGCCGAAAATCTATAAAATTATTTTTAAATACAAAATAATGCATAATTTATAAGATTTTGATGTTCTTAGCTAAGATACCTAAGTTTTATTACTGATAAATTAAATATCAAATCTACTTACTTATATATTAGATTAAAAGAAGCATTAAACACGCTTCAAGCTTTTGTAAATTAGATATATATTAATATGTACATGTAAAAACCATTTTATACCTTTTAACGATCTTTAAATAAAAGATTTACATAAATATCTCTAATTACTTTACTCTTTTACAGTTCATTGCCAAAATGAAGTAATCTGTTAGCAGTTAAAATTCTTAGAACACTTTCCACTTTTTGTAAGGAATTAAATTTTAGTTATATATTAAAAGCTTGCTTCATATAAACTTACATTTTCTAACCGAATGTAAATAAATTTTATATGCTTATACATGTTCATATATGACAGATTAATTACATTATGAATTGAGATACTAGACTTACTATTTTATATTAGTAAATTATGAGAAAATAAATTTTATGACAGCAGATTCTTTAACATATAGTGAGAAATTACTGCTTTCATGTTTAAAGAGTATGAATCAATCTGTACATCATGATATAAGCTGCATTTTGTTATAACAATTTTCCTTTTACGAGATTCATATATATATATATATATATATATATATATATATATATATATCGAATATTCAAATAGTTCTTATATTAAAGATGTTCATTTCTGTTAGTAAGAGAGAGCGAAACAAAAATAACTTGCGTTTTTTATCCATTTTCATAAGAGCATTAATAAATAAACTATATTTTAGAAGAAACCATGCCCTATTATATTTTACAAGCTCCAAAAAAAATTTAAAACAGTAGAATTATAATACTTACCGTTTACATTTCTCTCAGACACACAAAACTGTTACAAAAACAGTTAGAGCATGCGATTAATTTAAACAATTATTATATATTCCAAAACCAAATGATTATGGTTTTTAAAATCAAATTACTAAATTAAACATTAAAATTAAAACAAACCATAAGATATCAAAGAAGATAATAATGTCTTCATAAATTTAAATAAAAACAAACCATAAGATTATAGTCTTAAGAAATGGGGTTACTAGGGTAAAAAGTTATTTCTTAAAAATGTATTACACACACACGCACACACACACGCATACACACACACACACACATATATATATATATATATATTATAATTATAATTCTCAAGCTATATCTACTAAACTACTCATATGATGGATATAAAATCAACTCACATTAACTAAAACTAGCAGAAGGTAATGAACATTCTCTCAATTGAATAAAACTTATTATATGGCATAAAAATACCTTCGCTTAATTATTAATAGTGACATAAAGAAAAGCTATGTGTTTAAACAGTAATCTCTGGAAAAGATATATTAAATAACAATGTCCTGTCATTTTTTTTTTTTTTTTTTTTTTCAAAATAAAAATTAAATTGAAGAGCCCAATTAATTTTTTATTATTATAAAATATAATTTCTGAATTAATTGAATGATTGGTTTTAAAGAATCCATTAGAAATACATTAATTATGTAACATTATACCAATTATTTATTATAAAATATTATGATTACCATTGATAGTTAAAAGAACAAAATAATCGCAATAAGTCTGGTTGTTGAGTAAAACCTAAAAAAAAATTACATAAATAAAAATAGAATACCTTAAAATAGATTTTGGACAAAAATGGTTGATCAAAGCAGTAGTGAAATGTTAACTTTGAAAATGAAGTAGCATTCTATTTCCTTACAAATATTGTTAACTTCACCAAATGCAACTTTTGGTCTGAACATCCTATTATCTTTGGCTTCGTGGTAAAAGTTTATTCAAAATGATTCATCCAATTTTAAAATTCTGTATTTTCATAAATGAATAATAAGTATTACACGAATACAGCGGGATATTATGAAAGTACATGTACTAGTTTGGATATAACCTCTTTTAGTTACATGTATAATTAATGTCAATTCCATTTGTAAATTCCTAGCCAATGTGTCAGTTGTAATGGTTTGTATAGCAGCATTAATCCGTTGTTTAAGTTCACATAAATTTGTAGGTATGGAGTATCTTTTGCAAACTCCCAAAGGAAGAAATCGTATTGGGCCTTAACATAGGACTTAGCTGGACAGCTGTTCTCAGTGAAAGCTTCTAAAACAGCTTTTGTGAAATAGATTCATTAAGAGCGCACGAGAACCATCTATTGACTACAGTACAAGACTTCCATTCCCCCTTAAGACTTTTATTCATATATTACTTTTCAATTTATGTTATTTAGTTTTGAAAATACAGAATTTTGAAATCAGATAAATGATTTTGAGAACCCTTGTATATTAGTCACCCAAAGGGTTAATGCTTTAGTCAATAACAAACTGATCAAGCGAGCACTTTTAAAAATAAATTGCGTTCTAAATATCTCTTCTGGTTAAAATAAATTACCTTTTATAAGAAAATATTAATTCGTGAGATCAGTAATTCACAAATAGTAAAGAAAATAAGAATTTAAAAAAATTAATCACTTTAATAAAATTGTCTACAGATATCAGTCAAAAGTGATTTTCTTTTGTTCCCTTTTTTTAGAATCAAATCTAAGATCTGAATACAGGATCTAGTCATATTACTTTATAAAATTTAAAAAAATTTTAAAAAAAATTATTGAAGGGGGGGGAGATAAAATATTTCTTTAAATATGGAACATAGTTAATCTTAAATCATTTAAAGTGTTAATTTACTTTAATTTTATTGGATATTTGCATATACCTTCTAATTATGAAGTATATTTCTTGTCTGGAATTGATTTATAATCTCTTTAAACTTATTATTAACTCCTACAAATATTTCTCTAATGTCATAAAACAATTTTTAAAAGAATATGTTTTAATGATTTTGTTATACATATTAAATACAATTTTAGGCTCTTATACATAATTTTAAATGAAACTGTGTGAAACGATTCTGAGCCATTAATTACTAAATTCTTTTCTAAAATTGAAACAATAATTGGGTGTCAATACCCTTTAAACGGGATTACATTTGCAAGATACATAAACCTTAAATTTTCATCTAAATTTAGAATAAAACTCGAGAACATACGGTATGAGAACAAATTCCCATTTCTATACCAGCGGTTTTACTTCCTCTTCTCTAACGTTTAAAACTCCGTGGTTCTTAATCATGTACTAAGGTTATTAATGGCAAGAATTTCTTTTTGCGTTACTATTTTATTCACCATGAGTGTTAATCCTCAAATAAAATATTACTCGGTGGCTAATTAAGCATTCAATTAAGTAAATGTTCTGAAACTCAACTTTTGGAATACATCAATGCAATTCCCGGGAAGTGAATTACTCTGTTAAATAAAGTATGAAAAATGGCGCAACGTGCTAAATTTAGGAATATGTGGGTCTTATTTTAGCAGCATCAAACTTCTAACCTAAAGAAGAAACATTTATTGCGAAACATAAGATAAATAATCGATTGAATTTTGTTGTTTTATATGGGTAAAAATGCTTAGAAATTTCAAGTAGTTTTTAGAATAAATTTTGAATTATTCAAATGAACAAATCTCGGGGTTTATTCAATATATCCAATAAATATCTTATTTGCATTTCAATCTAGAAATACATAGTCTAATACTCTTTCAATGCTTTATTACAGTTATTTACTGTTTTTTGAGTGTTAAACAATGTATTCATTCCTAAAAAAATAATATAACAGACCAAAATAACGAATCATGAAAATCAATAAAAGGAAATTCACAAAAATATTTAATTCGTGTAGTAAATTAGATATCTAACTTTTTGATTCCATTCAATAAAATATATTATTTATTGGGCTTAAGTACAAATTTGACTAGGTGGTGTTCGTTATTCGCGTGCTAGAAAATTCGATAAAACAAAATGTTCATAATAGAACTTGGGATTTTATATATAAACAGTTCAGTTGATACTTCAAAATTATTCAGGATTTCTAAAAATATATTTTACGGATCAAATCTTCTAAGCAATTCATTTCTTAAAGAAATATCAGACGGCAAACGTTTGTGAAAGGGCTGTGATATATTCAATTTTTAAAAACAAACGATTTAATCTTATTGTGATACTTTTTTAAAATATTATCTATTCAACTTTTAAAAGCAAATGATTTAAACTTAAAGTGATACTTTTTTCAATATTCTTTATTAAGATAGATTTTTAAATGATTAAAGTTGTTACATAGGAAAACAAATTCTGCTATTGGCAACATCAGATCATATTTTTATTTTTTAGAAAATTTACTGACAACGAACATAAAAAAAATAGAATGAAATTGGTTTTCAAGAAGTAAAGACGAACGTTGAAAAAGTGGTGCTTGGGGAAATTGTGTATCTAATTTATGTTTGAAAAGATGTGTGCAAATAAATGTGATGTCCTGAAAACAAGTCATCTTTATTAATAGTCTGCAATACAGTACAAAGCATCCGTCACAACATAGCAAATTTTACCAATTTGAATAGACTGAACATTTAATATAAACTTATTGACAGCAAGTATTCTATCTACACTAAAATTTAAGCATAAAATGCATTTTTTCTAAATAAAGCAATGAAATTGTTAAAAAGGGCTTTTTGTGACGAGTAGAGTGAAACGACAGATCAGTAGGAAGATGATGCATGGTAAATATCAGCAATATGGTATCTGAGGGGACTGAGCAAATATATGCGTGGAATCCACGCAATCACTACCAGGGCAACTTAAAATCAAGGAGAAAGACACATTTCCAGACATTCCCGTGAAAGTGATAGTGAAATCAATATTGACTACAAGAAATCATCACGATCCCTTTACACATGATAGAAATATCTGCAAGATTGAAGGGGGCCATAGTTTGACAAGTGTTACCCAAGAGTTTGGAATTAACCAAAGTGTAGTTTCAAAAGCTTGAAAAGTCTTCCAAATGACAGATACATCTGTAAGAAAAGTTAGAGGAGATCGGCCAAAGAACGCAATGGCAAGTGATGACCGGTATATCATTCTACAGGCAAAACCGGACCGTAACCAGACTTAAGGCAAAATTGCTCAGCAGCTGAGTTCGGCAACCGACGATAGGTATCATGGTTTATTGTGGCCAGACGTCTGCATATGGTTGGACTATTCGACCGTCTTCCTGAACGCTGAATTCGTGGACGATGATATATATACCCAAAGATACTCTATTGTTAATGAGCTTTTAGAAAATGGAGATATTTGCAGAAGGGGTTGGCTAGAGTGCACCCCTACTTTAAATCGCATCGAATATGTACAAAACTTATTATGCAAACTTATCATTAGTAACAGATGCAACATACACATCAGTGGTAACTGTACTTCAACAAAAAGTGAATGAACATAAACAACCACTCAATTTCTTTTCCCGACCATTAACATGATCCCAAAGAAAATATAGTGCATATGACAAAGAATTTTTCGCCATTTATTAAGCAGTCAAGCATTTTAAATTCATTTTAGAAGGACGCCCTTTTATGATTTTCACAGTTCAGGAACCTCTAACCTTTGCTTTCCAGCAAGATTTAACAAAAGCAAATCTACGACAATTTCGTTACCTAGATTTCATTGCATAGTTCACAACAAATATTCAATTTATTTCTGGTAGAAGCAACAAAGTCGTAGATACTTTATCTAGAATTTCTCCTTGCCTCTAAATTGTGACAATTTGGCTGAGACACAAGAAGAGGCTGATCTCATTCTTCTGAAAGAGAATCCACAAATCTGAAATTTCTAAAACTGAAACTTTTGAGTTCTTCAAAAGAAATATATTGTGATATATCCACAGAAAAAATCTAGCCTTATATTCCATTGGTTTTCCGAAAAACAACTTTTGAATCTTGTCATCAGTTTTCTAATCCAGAAATAAGAGCTACAAAATATGTAATAGATAAATACACTTAAAAAAGATTATCAACTGTGGCAGTGCGTGTGCATTGCGTGTCAACAATCGAAAATCCGTAAGCACACGTGCTCTGCTTTAGTGAAAATCTCTGTACTTAATAAAAGATTCAATCACCCTAAATATGGGCATTGTAGGACCATTACCAACATGTAAAGGAAATAGATATATCCTCACTATGACTAACATATTTATCTTGGGTTGAAGCTATCCCTTACAAGACCAAATTGCAGAAACTGTATAAAAAGCTCTAATTTCTACATGGATTCCACGATTTGGAATTCCTACAAAAATTACAACAAGGAAGATAATTTGAAAGTCATTTTTCCAAACCTTGGCAAAATATTTTGGATTTAAGGCAAACTCAACTAATGTATATCATCCTCAGTCTATTGCATTAATAGAACGACAACATCACTCCATCAAAGGGTCTCTCAGATATTATATATCATCACTGACTTGGGTGGAAAACTTATCACTTGTTTTACTTGACCTTCGCTCTGATATAAAGCAGGATTTAGGTTGTTCATCTGCAAAACTGGTGTATGGTTCACCACAGAGTTTGCAGGGAGAATGTTTTTCAAAATCTAATGAAATGAAACATTCGGAATTTCTCCGTCATCTCCAAACTGTAATTCGTGACTTCCAACCACTGCACATGGAAGAAAAGCAGTTTTCAAGCCTTCAGAATTGTCCAGTTGTTCGCATATTTTAATTTTTAATAATGCAGCTGCATCGTCTTTGCAGCCTTCTTACCTTGAACCATACGCCGTTAAACGCTCAATGGAAAAGTTCTTTAATGTAGATATCGATAACTTAATTAAGATGATTCCTATTGATTGCGTAAAACCTGCATTTTTCATCAAAGATGAAGCTGAAAGTCTAAAATCAACAGAGGACACTAAAAGTAAAAATTTACAAGTAACTAAGTCTAGTAAACGTGTTAAATTCCATGGTCATCTCAAAGATTATATTTAATTCCACCGCTGCTAGGGAGGCAGTGTGTAGAGGAAATTTAACTCTACTTTTTTTCTTGTCAATTGATTTAATTTAAAATGAAAAATATTTTCGCATATTTAAAAATGTAATTAAAATAAACATAATTATTAGTTACCAATCATTTGTAATTATTTTTGTTGATTAAGAGCTTAAAAATATAATTCTTATTTGCCAAATATTAATTTTACCAGACGATTTGTTTCGAAATGAATTTCTTTGCTAATGTGAAAAGTTTTCTAGCAACAGATACAAAATTTATTTAGTTAATGTGTTGAAACGAAAGTGTTGGTTTGGAAGATATTTTGAAGTAATATCTGACTCATTTTTACCACTAAGTTAACTAAACTGACTTACATTCACCACAAATAAAACTAAAGTACATTTTCTATCTTTCCCAATCCTGCCAAGACAAGGTGAAACGGAATATAGAGTAAATATATATATTCTTGATGACTTCCTTAACAAGATGGTCTCTGCTGATAAATGTTTCCCCAAAACTCATTTCTCTATTAAGAAATCTCTATTAATTTATATTAATCATATTAAGTATTTAATTATATCTACCAGATTATATAAAAAGTCATCATAAATTCCGATTACGGAACTCAAATAAGGATTAGTTAAAAATACTTTATTTTCAAACCAGGAGATAATTAAAGCGAAAACAATATTTTAATGAGTAGTCTAACAGTTTATAAATAGTAAGCACTAATTTTAATAACAATATATTATTTAAAGCGCGATGGCATGAAAGTTTTTTTTTTTCTTTAAACCCGAGGTAATTAATTTGAATCTATTTTATTTCGCAATCTGCATATAATAAAGGAAATTTTAATTCTGGCTAAGATATATTACCCGTCTGGATGCCTAGCTGGCTTTTTTGGACATGTGATAAACAAGTTACTGTTTTTAGGAAATGACGCCAACAAAAATGCGTGGGCATAAAAGAAAGGATACTTAGTGTGAGGTTCAGAATATTTACATTATGATACATTGTTATGACAATAATTGCTTTAAGGTATATTTATAATGCTATGATATGTTAAATTTAACATTTTATCGTTTGCTATTTTTTAATACCCGGACAGAATATTTTCGCAAACTTTAATAATTTAACCTTTGCTCTTATTTGAATATTTAATTTAGTAATTAATTTTTATGACAGATTAGTCTGTTTTTATTCATTTTGTTGTCTAAGTTTTTGTAGTTCAGAAAGTTTTTCTTTTGAAAATAGATACAATATTAATTTAAATAAGATAGTTTCTTTTCTTGATAACATTTGCTTCTAGGAAGCCTGGGGCTTAAATTGCATATACTTTGTGCAAATTAATATTCTTTTTAGCAAATTAGCTACATAAATTAGAAAGATGATGGCTACCCAGTATAAAGATTTGAAACTCTCATCCTCAAAGGAGCTCGCTACTGAAAGGAAAGGCATTTTATATCCAGAATATTTTTTTTAAAAAAAAACTTTTACATCTATTGAAGCGAAAATAGCAATTTTTTTGCCTGCAGAATTTGAAGGCATGACACAAGTAGTCTCCAAAACATGCAACAAGTCACCTTTCTAGGCGTATACTGTATCTGACTCTAGATTTTTTTTTTTTAATTTGAAATACGCGTCATTTGTTTCTACCGATATTTAAAGGGAACTTTAGAGGTGCTTTTCAGGGAATTTTCAAAAGAATAGTTATGTTCATTCAACCAGCTGAAAATTGCTTTGTGTTGCCGATTTTAACTTGGAAACGCTATGTTTCTTCACACAGCCATAAACATGGCTATTGTTCAAAATTAGACAAACTTAATCTTAAGTTTGTAAACGTTCCGGACGGATAAGCGAAAATACCGTGTACCCTCCCAGACGGTATAAAAATAATTTACATTTTGAATCTCAAGCTTGGTACAAATAATTTTGATTATAAATAAGATGAAAATCAATGTTTACCAGATATTTTGAAAAACAATACCCCCCTCCCAGTCCCAAATGAAGGCACTCTGCTTAAAGTCAGACGACACCGGATACTTAAGTTAATTTATATACAAGAATGGCTTGTTTTCTTACGTTTTTCTTCCACTTTCAGTTGGGAAAATTACCTAAACAAAGATATTTACTTTCACGGCACAAATACTTTATTATGAAGTATTCATTCCTCAGAAGATGAAATCATAGTATTTTTGCTACTTTCTTCTAATTTGATGAGTATAAAAAATAAAATATAGAATTCAACATCAAACAAACTTCTGATACAATGGAACATTATTAGAATTTTTATACAGATTTAATTTATTTTTAATCTTTTAAGAATTGTGAAGAGAAATTTTAAAATGTCTAAAATCAATCTATTGTTCATTATTTGCTTCCGAAAGGAATGAGGCGTAAACTATTTCTTGATTAATCATAATTATTTTTATTACACTTAATACAAAAGGAGCAATAATTTTATCCATCTTTAATGGTTAGCTTCTTCGAATTAGATTATTCTCTTTTCTTGTTTTTACGTCACTCTGATTTTATTATTTTTTATATTAAATTTTCAAAGACTTTACTTCATTTTTCGGTTTGCTGTTTACTGTTTAAATATTTGTATTTATAAAATTATTCTTCTTCCTGTTGCTTTCCATAAAATATAGTAAAGTACATCATTTTTAGAGATTATTATTTCCGTCTTAAGCTTTTTTTCTTCGCATGTTGTTTCACAGGAGAAAGGGTAATCTAATTAATTGCTCAATTTCCCTCAAAAATTATTTTTTAATTAAATTTTATTTTCGAAAATAGGGCGGTAGATATTCTTAAAGTTATTCAATTAATAAAATCTTATTTTTAGTAAATGTGTAAGACACTGAATGGTATAACATTCCAAGAATTTTGCATTAGTTTTCAAATTTCAAATGTCACCAGAGGGGAAAGAAATGGTGGATGCGGTACCATTTCATTTCTTTTTTCTAATTAATCATCTCCGCTTTTATTCTGTTTTGATAAAAAAAGGGACTTTGTTCTAAAAAAAAATTACGGGGAATTCAGGATACTTGGAGTGTTTGAGACTACTTTTATGGATTAAAAAATCATACTGTTTATTTTAAAAAAGAATAATATATAAAAAGTAAACATATTTTTTACGAAAGTTCTAATTGTGCGTTTGGAAGTACTCGAACACAAACCAGTTCAACACGGGCAATATAGCAAATGACCCTTTATTGACAAATGCTTAGTATTGGATTGCCTCAAAGTAAGAGAACTACGACAATTTAACAGTACAAATAGCAAACACAGAACTTGAATAGATTAGTGACACATGCACAGGAATAAAAACAGTGCTTATGATATAAATGACAGTTGTATCAACATCATTCAGATCATTAGCTTACTAGATTAGGGCCGCTCTAGCCTAGTGGTCAAGGTCGTGGACTCGTAGCCTGCGGTTTTCGTTCAATATCGGGTTTGATCCTTGGCCACTAAAGACCCGCTGTATAGCCGGGGCTGATGCACGTTAAATCTGTTCGGGGCCCAAGGTCCTCCCGTTGGCGTGATGTGGATGTTACGAGAGGGGGTGCCAGCTCTGTTGTCGTCCTCATCACTTGATCGTGGTTCAAAATTACGAGATCCGTCGCCAATAGCGCTAGTGTTGCTTCTAGTGCGTCGTTATTAAAAACTAAAAAAAAAAAATAGCCTACTAGATTGCATTATCTCTGCAATCAAGTAGGTACACTTCCAAGACACGCTTCAAAAGTTCCTGGTTAATACACGCCGCTTTTCAAATTCACTTGTGACACTACCAGCTGTTCCTCAGCAAATCCACTCAGCCTAATCTCATGTTCTCCCAGTCTATTTCCCGATCGATCTCCAAAACAGACTCCAAAACCAGAATGACTCCCCTTTCTCAGACTCTCTGTGTAATTATACCTGTTGCGGCGAGATATGACATCACACGGATAGTTCAGGAAATTTCTTCCCATTGGGGATACCGACTAGATTCCATTGCCTTCCAGAAATAGCTTTTTGTCGCCGAAGACTTTTAATCACAAAAATGGCCCACAAATCTGTCCTGAAGGTAAAGGGGTCAGTGCTAACACTTTCCTTGACTGATTGATGCAATCTCTGTTTAGGTCTTATTTCCTTTATAAGATAACTATTGCAGAGAAGCAGCAACTCCTGTTTATAAAAGTATTTTTCAAGAAATACTATATGACTATCCTTAAATTCTATCTAGTAATTAACCAAAAAATTAACCTTAATATCTTGAGCAATTTAATACAAGATTAAAAGACAAATATACAAAGAAGTTATTATAATTATAACTGAGAGAAAAGTACGCCCGAAGTACACATGAACCTTATTCTTCCCTGCTATTGACAAAAATATGTCCGTAAAAGGATGTATTGGAGTTATGCACAGAAAGATAATTTCATACGATTAACAATTTTTAGATATATATATTAACTAATAATCTTTAATTTCTTGAAACAATGCGCATTTAAAATCGTCAAGGGGCCGCGGTAGCCTAGTGGTCAAGGTCGTGGACTAGCGACCGGCGGTTTTCATTCAGTCGCGGGTTCGATCCTTGGCCGCCAAAGACCCACCGTGTAGCCGGGGCTGATGCACGTTAAATCTGTTCGGGGTCCAAAGTCCTCCCGTTGGCGTGGTGTGGATGTTAGGAGAGGGGGGTGCCAGCTCGGGTGTCGTCCTCGTCACTTGACCGTGGTTCAAAATTACGAGGTCCGTCGCCAATAGCCCTCGTGTTGCTTCTAGTGCAACGTTAATAAAAACTAAAATTAAAATCGTCAATCTTTTTTTTCAAAACTACAAATATTTAAAAACAGTAACAAGGCTTTTTATATAACTAATATGAAATTTTCTTATCATATTTAAAGATAAATTTGTAATTTAAACTAGGTTTTACAAATTTCATGACGTTTTTATGCTTGAATTTATTTCTACTGCATTTTTCTACTTTTTTTAAAATTGAATATAGCAGTTCTCGTACTTATTTGTAATTAATTATATTTATCTTCATTTAACTGAAAATTGACAACTTCCTTGATATTAAATACACCAATAATCAATCAAACACTGAAGTGTGTAATGTAAATATTTCAATTCATCCACTAAAACTCATTGTATTTGAAATGTTGATCTTAATAGAAATTACTCAAAGTATATTGAAAAATATTAATAAAAGGGAAATATATAATGTTACAGCACAAACTTTACAATGATGTATTCGTCTTCTGTAAAAGACTAAATCATTCTAATTTTATATTTGTCTTGATGAAAAAAATACAAATTCAAATGATAATAGTGAATACGAAGGTTATTTAATATGTCCTTAGAAAATCCAAAAGATGGCGCTCGTAGCATAGAAAATTGTTTGTTTTCAGTAAGCAACATTACTCACTAGATAGCTGTCTAAGTCTTGCGAACTCGTACTCGTAGTTATGGAATCTCTTTCGCATCTCAAACATTTTTCGAGAAACATTTCCGGACGAGGAAGCTATCTTCCTCTAATTTTGGAAACGATTTACCAGAAGTCATCCAAAGTTTTGATTTCTGCTTGATTTCCGGTGCATAATGAAAAATCCAGATCTCACCGACGGTGAGAACTTGACGTAAAATAACGTCGACAACTTGACGAGGCTACAATCAAAAATTCCTTTGGAAGCAAATGATTACCAAATCAGAATTAACTTATGTATTATTAACTTATGTCAAATTAGTTTCAGCCCCATATAATTGATGGCAGCACCCAATAATTACAACAATTTAGCTTAAAGATACTATCTGTCTTCAAATACAAGTACATTTTTGAACCACCCTCTTATTGTACAAATATCTGGTTGAGTATGTAAGGCCAACTCCTCATTATTCGAATCTATAG
Source organism: Nephila pilipes (assembly GCA_019974015.1). Taxonomy (NCBI): domain Eukaryota; kingdom Metazoa; phylum Arthropoda; class Arachnida; order Araneae; family Nephilidae; genus Nephila; species Nephila pilipes. The sequence continues at coordinate 42,563 of BMAW01060886.1, forward strand.
ACATTGTAGAGCATAATTAAGGAGCAATAAGGTTACAATGTCAAATAAATAGACGTTAAATAAATACAAACACTGTTCATTATGTTTCATCGCAGATTATGCAAGATCGCTCTCTCCCTCTCTTATAACTCTTAATTTTCCTGAAAAACATGTCTAGGATTAAACAATAAAGTTCTATTCTATCGACTTGGTTTCGTCGAGTAAGCGAATCTCTCAATTACTCAGTCTGTCTGTCTGTTCAGGAGTCGTCCTCTTTACTTCACCGTGGTTTAAAATTACGAGGTCCGTCACCAATAGCCCTCGTGTTGCTTCTAGTGAGACGTTAATAAAAACTAAGCTAAACTAATCTATCTATCTATCTATCTATCTATCTATATATATATATATATATATATACGTGTGTGTGTGTGAGAGAGAGAGAGAGAGTATGTGCGTGTGTATGTATGTTCCTTCTAGTTCTTTGCACTTATTATATTAATTTAATTTTCGTAATTCAATTTCTTTTGATTGGGAAGCATTTAAATATTTCAATATAAAATCAAATAGTAACCTCAGACGTTAGCTAAGAGAATGTTCATGAATATTTCAAAGCTACAAACAGCTTTACGTTTATTATTTTTACAAAAGTCCTAAATGCTAATGAGAAAGAAATATTTACTATCTGCGGCCAATTGAAATGCTACTAAGTCTCATTCTATAGAAAGGTAATACATGGGTTTTTTTTAAACTATTGAAGCATTTTTAGACTTATATTTTTTTGTTTTATATAATAAAAGAATTAAGTGTTTTAAATCTTCAAAAGTCTGTAATTATTACACATGTTTAAAACATCAATAATATTTTCAAAATCAAAGATTGTAGTATTACTTAGAAGCAACTAAATTATTCCTTATTTATCTAGCTTTACTCCACATATCTTCAACTTTCCTTTATAGAATCCCGTTTCTAAATATTTGATATACTAGGTGGTTATAGTTAATTAATCATATACTTACCTACGAAGAGTCCGTCGTGATAGACTAATGCTGATGAAACTCAGTTCTTCGTTATATTGACCATAGAGAAAATAAATCTGGAATAAAAATAATAAATCAAGTTTCAATCTCCAGATGTGAAAAAAGAGCATGAAAAGCAAAAAACACAAATTAAAAGCACAAAATATTATTTAATCAAAACCTACGTTCAATGGGTATTCCATTTGTGTGAAGTTCAGGTTCATAGCGTGTCATAGCCTGCTCAACAGCAAACACGAAGGATTTCTCTATCAAATGCAAACACATAACGTGTTATGCTTGCTTTCATTCTAGACAGTTCCACATGCTTTTTCCATAGATTCTCATCCCTTCTCCTTTTTTAAGGAATCTTTACAGATAGAATTTATAGGTTTATATGTCTGGAGAACGAGGAAGCCATGCACTCGAAAAACTTGTCAAAACTACCCAATAGTCTCCAAACTAGCTACGAAGCAGTATAGTCATTGGTCAGAGAAGTGAAGTGGAACGCCACCTCTTACACGGATACAATTGTTTCTAAACACTCTTGTTCTTGTAAAGCAAGGATTTTTGCTATGGAAGAAGGTCGCAGTAATAGTACCCGCAATGGAATACTTTTGAAGGTCATGAGGAGTGTTTTCCTAAAAAATATACCTAGCTGCATTCAGCAGTGAGCTTGCCCTATCTAGAATAATATAATCAAGATGTAGATGCTGTTCGTGCACAGCATTATGTCTTGCAGTACACCATATGTTGCAGTTTTGTGTATTCACTGCTCCCACTAGGGTAAAACTCTCCTTGTCTAACCACAAAATGTTGCAAGGTCATGCATTGTCATAGGCTGTTCTACTCAAAAAAGTCTAGCCAATTGAGAATGACTCAGGACTGCAAGAATCAACCCTTTCAGAACATGAATCTTGTACGAAAACTATTTTACGAGGGATTAAATAGCTTTTCACAATATAGACAAAGAGACAAATCACGTGACACAGTTCGAGCACTTGTCGAAGAATAATTGGTACTGGATAGCTACAGCAACAGTGATCTCTTGCACAGTTTCATTTGAAAGTAGTTTCCGTCCGTTTTGGAGCATATCTTACTTTCTAATATTTTCATAAACTTTTCAAATCTCGAAATTCTCGTAGCCCTGTTGACAAATTACTACTTTTGTGATGAACCAACTTTGCTCTTAACTCTCATTCTTTTCTACCTAAAAGCATGGTGAAGATTGGTTTTACAGCAGTGACTATTAGCCATTCAAACCGCACCAAATTTGCATCACGTTCTTTCTTGCACAAGAAAGTTACCATCTTTCAGTTGAAAATTGATTTTTACAGCAGATTTCCTTTCTCGTGGTTCATATAACGTATATACCAGTTTCATTGATATCTAATTACCGTAATGAACCCTATGTAAGTTTTGCGTGCATCAGCCCCGGGTACACGGCGGGTCTTTAGCGGCCAAAGATCGAACCCACGACTGAACGAAAACCGCCGGCCACTACTCCGAAACCATGATCACTAGGCTACCGAGGCCACTAAAAATACATGCAAGTACTGTGTAATTAATTCAAAAACATTTAAATAATTATAGCACATATATATTTTTTTATTATTATCATTGTAATCTTTTACATAAATCTTTAAGCAACCGTTCAATTTTTATAAGAAATTTTAAATATAACAATGGTTTCTAAATTAGAAGTCGGTTACTTTGAATTATAGGTACTCCGAAATAACCTTTCACTTTAATAAAGGGATGTTTACCAGATGACATATTCTAAACCCCAACTGACATTTAACTGGTCTAGCTTCCCCATCAAATGATTATGATGCTGTAAGCTGACTAGAAACAATTTAGAAAACTGTTTCGTATAATGAGGTAATAATTACAAAGGTCCTCATTATAGAGAACAACTCACTAAAAATATTTTGAAAGTGTTAAACTAAGATACCGAATACGGGATTCATCTAGTAAGTGATTGAGAGATTGTTTATTAACGTCGCACTTAGAAGCAACAAAAGAGTGACTGGTAACAGACCTCGTGATTTTGAATTTCTGTCAAATATCATGAACGATATCTCAGTTGGTACCCCACTCTCCCTACTTCCACACTATGCCAACAGTAGGGCTTAGAGCTGTAAAATATTACACTTCTACTCGTTCCTCTGCACGTCTGGGTACAAGTGGTATCAGGACTCTTACTATCGACCCCCATGGATACAAAGCCGACGCCAAGTTCATGATCGGGATCACTAGGCTACTTTACCACTCAAAATTCATAGATGATAATGTTTGTGATTTTAACTATTATATAGCCTGAAAAATTATAGAAACATAAAAATCAAGCATCTTTGATTACTAATAAAATTAAAGTTATATCTTTTCATTTTGAATACAATGTACTTAAAATGAAATCGAATTAAAAATAAGTGTATCTTAAACATTTCCTGTAAAACGCATCCACACTATGTTTTGCAGCTATGAAAATAGGGCATAATAGCCTTTGTTGCTATGTATTCCATGAAACTTACCAATTAATCAATCCACTATCACAGTAGCGAATAACATATATTACACTCAGAAAATAAATTATAAATTACTTTATTACAATAGTTAAAGTCATTTTAGTAAGACTTCAGACACTTAAATTCCTTTTTTTTATTTCTATAAAATGGCTGCAACTCAAACACAAAGCAACATACAGACATAGTATGTATAGAATACATAATTTTAAAAATTCTAAAACGCAAGGAACGAATTATGATCTAAAAAGAAATTTCACTTTATATTTGCAATTTACTTTAAAACTTACACAAAACAGTTCTATGGAATGAAGTTTACATTTCTGTTGTAAAACTTAGACTTTACCAAAACAAAATGTAGCTTAAAATAATCCGATCTTAAATGCATTTTCTATTCCTGGAACGGCAAATATAAAGTAAACTACTTAGCATGTTTCTAGAAATAAGAACAAAAAAGCAATAAAAATGAAAGGAAAGAATTTCATTTCAGTGTCTTTTTATAAAATAAGACTACAATTTTGAACTTCGTGTTAAAAAATATACGTTTATATTTAGAACGATATTAAAATATGAACTTTTTACTTTTTTGGTGTTTTCTTCGTAGTAAAATGTTTCTTAAGATGCATTTTGATATATTATCGTTTTATAGAAGTGGAATTCAATGGAATATAAAGTTTTGTTTGTTCCTATATTTTCAGAGAAGAAACATAAAATTTAACTTCTCAGAGAAAAAATTAAAAGTAAGTTATCACTTTCAGTCTAAGAGCAAGTACAAAAATAAAACTATTTTGCATTTTTCAAAATCTATATAGCAGAAAATATCCTTTTATTCGGATAACATGTTGAAGCTTATAATGCTTTACTAAAACTAAAACTTTGATTCTTAGGATACCTCATATTAGAGTATTATTTTTAGTACCAAGACTCTTGACAACAACTAGAACAAATTGTACTTTCACTCAGTTCATTAATTAGTAACAAAGAGGTTCTTCCCTATAATCCACACAGAATGTCATACAATAATTTTTATGCAAGTTTTAAAACCATGCATGTTACTTTCTAGTCATGGTAATTTTAAAGCGTACTTTAAATGACTAAAACTGTTATCTTCTAAATTACTTAAATGTAGTGCTGAAGGTAAGTAAAGTGTTCAGCGTGTTATTCGTTTTTGTTGCAAGTTAAATAAATACAGGAAATGCTATAAAGTCAAACTGCATGCTCTGTAAACCAACAGACTTTCACAATTTTTACAACGTTTTTCTGAATTTCACTTGGTGTGTGTGTGTGTCATCAAATTTTCGATCGTTAATTTAACCAACTTCAAATCAAGCTAGAGCTTTGAAATTTTGGGAATCGTTCGTACTCGCCTAACAATGCAATATTTAGACGTTTGCGACAAGTTTTAACTCATATTTTTTTAAATAATGCAGTTTAGCCCAATCACTTGGCGCAATTTGAATAATTGCCAAACTTGGCGAAATTTATTTATTTATTTTTTTTTTTGGCTGAATGTTAAGTCCGCTTCGCGACCAATTTAGCAACATTTGGCAAATTACCGCCAAATAATTCCTGTCTCCAAGAGTGGTTTGACTAAACTGTATTCCAACCATTTAATTTACCGGATTAATTAATTTTAGTTAGTTTTAACGTTGTTATGTATTTCACTTGGTGTGTGTCTATATGTATGTGTATCAGTGTGTCATCAAATTGTCTGTTGTTAATTTAACCAACTTCCCATCAAGTTTGAACTCTGAAATTTTGGGAACCGTTCTTATTTGCCTAACAATGCAATATTTAGATATTTTCGACCAGTTTTAACTAATATTTTAATAATTTTTTTAAAAAACTTTGCCACCATATAAAAAGGTTGTTTTTAAAAACGTTGGTTTTTATTTCGAATTATTTCCAACTCGTTTCCAGTAAAGCTGAGTTCTCGTTAACTGCAATCCAGGAAGCTGTTTTTTTGTTGATTTTACTTACCTCTGTAAGCTATATATATATATATATATGTGTGTGTGTGTGTGTGTGTGT
>BMAW01060886.1:58110-187140 GCA_019974015.1 Nephila pilipes
GATAGATAGATAGATAGATAGATAGATAGATAGATAGATAGATAGATGAAAATATTTTTTTCAACTGGGCGTGCGGGGATTGAAAGATCAAGTTCATTTCGGAGGATAATGACAAATGATGATTTATTTTATTCGTAAATCTTCAAGACAACACACAGTTATAACAATTAGGGGAATAACAGATACCCGGCATTTGAACAATTCAATGACACAGATGCAGGAACAAAACAAACATTACGTAACACATCAATCAATAACTCCCGAGACTAACCCAGAGATGGCGCTCGTAGTAAACCAGTAACCAGGTCTTTCTAGAGTACTAACCTTTGCTTGAAACGTGTCAAAATTTTAAGTCGATCGGACCAGAAACAGCTGAGTTATCGAGGTTGGAGTAAAGTCGTTTTGTAGTTTGTTTAAAAAATGGAAAAAACCGAGTTTCGTGTTCTGATAAAACATTGCTTCTTAATGGGTAAAAACACCGTGCAAGAGAAACAATGGATTGAAAAATGTTACCCGGACTCTTGTCCATCAAAAGCAACGATTTGTCGGTGGTTTGGCCGAGTTTAAACGTGGCCGTACCGACACAAATGACGTGGAACGCTCGGGTAGACCTGTGGAAGCCGTTACACCGGAAAATGTGAGTGAAGTGACAAAAATTATAATGAAAGATCGTAAAGTGAAGCTCCGTGAGATTGCTGAGATGACACAGATATCATATGGAAGTGTATTTACTGAAAAATTGTTTTTTGAAGTGAAGTGAAAAAGGTTTTTTCCAAGTGGGTGCCGCGATTGCTTTCGATGGAACAAAAACAGCAACGAGTCGATGATTCAGAAAGCTGTTTATCGCTATTTACTCACAACAAAAAAGATTTCTTGCGAAAAAAAAGAAAAGAAAAAAAAAATTTGAAAAAAAAAAAAAAACAAAACAAAACAAAAACAAAAAAACAAAAAAAGATTTGGAAAAGCGTTGAAACGATTGTATCACCCTAAAAGGTGATTAACAAAAGGTGTTATGTTGATGAATAAAAAAAAAATTTGCAAAAAAAAATGTTGTTCTCAATGTTAGACTCGGGAGTTATTGATCGATGTGTTATAGTCACAGTTATTACAGCAACGTTCAGGTCGCCAGCCTATTACCCTTCAATGCAGACAGTAGCCGCAGTAATATTTCGCAATTCCCGGGCATGGTTCGACAATTTTCAACAGATACACGTTGTTTTTTCTCAAATTCACCCAGCATGCTCCACTTCAAGTGTCGAAAGCGTTCAATCGACCTCTCGAGCGATCATCGCAATACAGTTTCCAAAGGCAAACTTTCCGTAACATCTCCGGTAAATTCAGAACGAATCTCCAGCAGATTCAATCGGCAACGATTCCCCGACTGGTCTACAAAGCAGACGCCATTGATAATTGATTCCATACATAGACCGATTCCTCCTCAGACTTCTTCACCGACTATAGCTCTTGTCGTATTTATACCTATTCTGTACAGATGTGATTTAAACCGAAAATTCTGGAAAAGTTCGCTCAGGTTCCATTGTCTTCCAGTGCTTTCTATGTTACTTGTAGCTAAAGTGACCAAGTTTCTCACCAGATGGCCAAAGTGAAGGGGTCATTGATTGAACTCTCTTTTGTTAACTGGAGAAATATCTGGTAATTTTCTAAAAACATGTTTGAAACATAAAAAAAATTATAAGATATGTTAATTTTTTTAAAACTATACAGTTTTTTCTATGTTTTCTTTTTGCATTTAATTTCTTACATTATTGTTTATTCTTTTTATTTACTTACATAATTTTTGTATTAATTTTTTAAGTAATCTTCTTTTAAATTTTATTAACTTGTACTTTTATTAGATGTTTTTTCTTCCTCATTCTATACCTGAATCATTGAAGGTGAACCAGCTTTTAGTGTAATGATGTTTTTCAATAGAAATTTTAACTGACGAATGAAAATAGCTAAACAAAAATTGAATACGAATGTGTGTGTACCATTTTGTTTTTCCTTGCTTTATTTTTCTCTTTAATCCTTTCCGTACTTTAGAGCTGTGTGTCATATTTGATGTTTAAGTCTTTGTATTTACATTTAAAAATTAGAGGTTTTTGATATTTTTCCTTCTATTTTTCAATTTATATGACAAAAGATATTAGGTTATATATTTTCTTTATAGAGCTATTTTATTATTTGTGAAGGTTCTATCATTAAAACATGTTAAATAGAAATGCTATTGACACAATCCGATGGGATAACATAAATAGCGTTATTTCCATTTGATTAAATTTTAAGCATTTCTTTTCAAAAATCTCTCTCTCATGTATTTTTTTCTATTATCTCTATTTTTTCTTCTTAATCACTATGTTGTAACTATTTTTATTTTTTAAATCACTTTAATTTTCAAGAATAAATAATTAATAATTATTATATTTTATATATTTTTGTTCTTTCATAACTTATTATGATTACTTCATATTAATTTTAAGTTCCGATTCTCCCTCTGTATTCTTTACACACACATACACACACACATATCTATATATATATTAGCGAAATACCACTGATTGACTCATCATGAGAACTCAAAGACTATACAACCGTTTGACTTGAAACTTAGCATAGTTACTCATCTTGCGATGTAGACGCTCACTAAGAAAAGATTTTACAGAATTCTAATCCAAAATGTCATTTTCATCCGTTATTCTACTCTTATCCATCGGTTATGTTATTTTTGGCGACTTTATCGCCAAAAAGGATATGACCGACGCCAAACGGAATATATATTTTTATATGTATACTGTGTATTGGTGCCAATTAAGTTTACCTGGTGAGATTTGCGCGTGTGAAATGGAAAAATACCAAATAATTTTATATTGAAGCGCTGATGGAGGATTGGCAAAAATTTGGCGAAGGGGCTCTTGATGTGAAATTTCGTACATGTCGAAATTAGGAAACGTACATATTTAGCGATAGAAATAAATGAGTTTAGAATCCCACGGTTGGTGAATGTGTAGTTTAGATCCAAAACTTTGCGGGATTTTGAAAAATACTAAAATGGCGACTTTTTATGGATTAGCACACTCGCAAGACAATCTTCGCTTACTGGAAGACCTCGCTACATGCATGAACGAACTCAAGAGGCTATGACATACGTAAGACATTTTGGACGTCCCGAGATGTAAGGACTTTTTTTTAAGGGTGGCAGTCACTTTCAATCCTAAATGGTCAGAAATCAAAGATGTCTTGAGGCAAGGACAAAAATCTTATGATAGACACGATGCCATTATGAGGGTATTTCATTTGAAAGCTAAGCACATGATGAATCTTTTGACAAAAGGTTGCATCTTTGGCAATACTATGTGTAACATGTACAAGGTGGAATGAATTTTATCCATATTACATATTAGTTATATATATATATATATATATATATATATATGGGGTGACTTTTTAATAATTTATTTTTATTTTTTTATATATTTGAATGTCGGGGATAACCATTATTACAGACAATCAATTTTTTAAATTTTTAAATTTAGATTATCATTAAAGTCTTAAAAATTGGAAATTTTCTTGATATCTTATGTATAGGTTCCAAAATATTATATTATCGTCTTTCCAGCGAAGCGGGCGGGTATCAGCTAGTATATATATATATTAATCGAATAGTGAAAAACAGCTGTTCAGTGTAAAGCCTTTGCTTTCTCGAAAGCAATACCTATCGCTTCCATAAGCCAATTCCTACAGCCCTAGTCTTGGTTCGCATTAGTGTTATTTCTTTTTCACCTGAAAAATGATAACTGCAACAATAGAGCAACGAATTGTTGTGTAATTTCACATGAAACTTAGAAAAGCTGTTTCAGAAACTTAAACAACAGTGGTCTGAAAAATATCTCCCCTTAATGTGAAGATGACAGCAATCGACAAAAAAAAAACTGAGGGAATGTGGTTGCGCATCGTTTGAAAAGCTTCTCTCCAAAATTTCATTCAATTTGGCTTCGGAGTAGTTTCTTGAAAATTGTTTGAGCTTATCGACGTCAGTGTTTTTGGGAAAATTTAAAATATCCGGTATCGAGTTGTCCGTACATATTTGTATTCGAAAGTCAATACGCATACGCAAATCACAGTTGAGTTGTACGCTCTATACGGGTACTCTGCATCATCATTTCCCGCCACGAAATTTTGGGCAGCTGAAATTTATAAACTATTGTTTGAACTGCTTGTCCGTTCACCTTACTCGCCAGATCTAGTCCCAAGCGACTTCTTTTTGTTTCCCAATTAAAATTGCTCTCGAAGAACAAAGTATTTCGTAAAATGATGAGGCCATCACCTTCACAAACAATTATTTTGCAGAGAAAGACGCCGAGTATTATTTAGACGGTTTAAAGTGATAGGAGTGTCACCTGGAGATGCATCCTTGCAAGTTTACAAATTATAGATTTACAAGGAAACGAAGAAGAAAAACAAAAATAAATTTAAAGATAAACTATCTTGTATTTTTGCTGGGTCGGAAAAATTTCAGTCCACCCTCGTAATGTAGTGAAAAAGGTGTATGGTAACAAATGTGAATTGTATGCACATGTTTTTGGGTGGGCTAAGCATTTTCATAACTACATAGATGATGCTAAAGATGACTCACATCCGGGTTTCACTTCCAGGAGCACTTTTACGATAAATGAGCAACTAACTGCTGTGAAATTTCACATGAAACTTGGAAAAACCAATACAGAAACATAATTTATTGAAAGAAGTGTATGTTAATAAATGTTTACCGAGTGCGCGTGTTTTTGAATGGCTTAAGAGGGGAAAAAGCTGCCTGGGACACCTTTACAGGTGAGAAACGGATGAACAAATGGAATGAATTCGTATTCTGGTTCGACCTGACCTTCTGTTAAGTATTCGGGCTATTTCCGAGACTGTAGGAATCGACAAAGAACCCGTACAACTTATTTTAAGTAACAATTTTGATATGCAAAGAGTGTGGGCTAAAATGTTGCCTAAATTTCTCACGTTTGAACAATAAGAAGCTCACAAAACTGGTTGTTCTGTTGCTTTCAATGTCACTAAAATTACCCAAACATATTGGAAAGGACAATAGTGATTAATCTTTTTTTTTTCCATTTATGATCATGAATCGAAGTGCCAATTCGTACGTAGGTAAAGCCCCTCTTCACCGAGAGCTAAAAATGTTCGAATAAGCAAATCAAAATTAAAAGCAATTGTGATGGGTTTTTTTTTGTTGTCTTTTTATTGTACTTTGTACTTTCACTGGGACTTTTAGTGGTTTCCAGAAAATCAAACACGTGATCAACATTACTTCCTTCACAGTCTTGCTGAGATACGGGAAATAATAAGGAAAAAAACGACCCTAAATGTGGAAATATAGTCTTAGGTCCTCCGCCATAACAATGTGCCAGCTTATTCCGTATTATCTGTCAAGAGTTTTCTAACCAAGTACAGCTTTTTAGTGTTAGACCATCCCCTTTATTCGTCGGAGCTTGTGACATGTGACTTCTATCTGTTTCCTAAGGAGAAATGGGCATTAAAAGGAAGAAAATTTGAGTCCATCGAAGCTGTGAACGAGAACGCTGCATGCAACCTCAAGGAACTGACGAAAGAAGACTTCCAACTCTGTTTTTAACGATGGAAGATTCACATGGAGCATTCTAGAGATAGATGAGAAGTATATATTGAATATAATAATATGAAAATTTGTATTAAATCAAAATAAAATGTTTTAAAGTGCCAGCCTCCTTATTTAATAGCCACACCTTATATGCATGTACACACACACACACACATATATATATATATATATATATGCAAATACATGTAATACATATTGCACAGTTTATCATTTAATATCATTTCCCTAACAATCCATATGGCTAAAACTGTTAAACTCTAAAAAAATTAGGCACATTAAAATGGAATAGTATCTGCAGTATTAAAGTTAATAATTTGACTGACTATATGTCTAAAACTACGCAGAAACAGCCCTACCTAAAAATAATAGAAAGAAAAATAAGTTTTCATTTTTTTTCACATTTACAAAGCACAATTTAGATCAGACAAAAAAATCACATTATAGAAAATGATATCAGATGTAGCAACGTTTTAAGAGACAAATTTATTTCAGTAAATAAAAATAATAAGGTGCTTTTCTTTTGATAATATTTTCATAATTTCTTACTTTGATTCAATTTTCCCACATTCGATACATATTAATCTAGTATTTAAATGGATAAATATCATTTCAAATTCTACTACTAACCTTTGATGGTTTTTAAAAAATGTTTATTCAAAAATATGTGTCCTTCCATTCCTTTAATAACTATTTCGAACTCATATGCTCTTTAATCATCTATAAACTATAAATGCTCTAATAACTAAATGTGAGTTATTCAATATCTAGAACAAATTCATTATATTAAATAAAAAATAGTTGGAATGCATTTTTCATAGAAGTAACAAAAATAATTGTTATAAATTATCTAGTATTACTTAGCAATAGACTAATTTTAAATAATCTACTGAAAAGTTTAACTATGTATAGATAATAGGATCATTTTTATGACTAAAACCTAAAACGTAAAATCATTCTACCTTTCCTCTAACGATTCCCCGAAAGAGGCGAACATTATAATTAAGAACTTGTAACGTTTTGCATCTCAAAACTACTTTCATGATTATCAGAAAGGATATGAAAAAGTACCATGGGAATTCAAATTTTCTCGTATAAAAAAGAATATTTTCCTTAGAAGAAATAGATGAAATGTCTAATAAGGCAAAAACGTAAAAAAATGTTAATATCTAACGATCGAAAACAAATTTTAGGAAAAGGTAATCGTGTCTGGAACAAAATGAAAGAAAAATAAGTTTAATCTCCATCGGTAATTGGCACATTAATATAAAATGTAGCAATAATGAGCTTAAAGCAACTCGTATCGCAATAACCAAGATAAAGACAAATACAATCTAATTTTTTTCTCCTGTTTCCAATTAAAGAAACGAGTACAACTGAGAACTTTTTTATGTAAGAGAGAGAGAGAGAGAGATCTTTAAAGTGTGTTTCAGATGAAGCTCTAGTATTGCTCAAGGTGTTAAATAGCAAAGACTTAATTTGAAATCTAGAAGCATTTTCCCTTTCTAATTAAAATTGTACCTCCATGGTTGAACACAATTCTCATGTTTTTATTCCCTGGGTTCATTGTTCCGATATATTTCTAAGTGTACGAGCATAAAATGGGCACTCAAAAGTCTTTTAGATTCCTATTTACATCTATTATTAAGATAAAATTTATTGAACATGCGATTTTTACTTATTAAATAATTTTTTCTAGTTTTGATTCAAAAGTAACATTCATTCTTTCAGATTTAAAAAACCTGTTCACCTTTTACTCTAATTTAGATGATGAACGATTTTGTAAAATGTTAAAAATTCATTTTCGTTTTAAGACATACATGTAAGATATTTGCATCTTTATTTTATTCTGAACATTTTATAAAACTTTCTGATAGCAATTTATATCTTAATATGAGTTGTGATATATTCAATATTTAAAAGAAAACGATTTAAACTTAAAGTGAAACTTTTTTCAATATTCTTTATTAAGCTATATATTATTTTTTATAAATGTTTAATGTAGTTATAAAGAAATAAAATTATACTATTGGCAACACTAGATCATATTTTTGTTTTTAGAAAATTTACTGGCAATGAACAAAAAAAAAATAGAATTGAGTTTGTTTCCAAGACGTAAAAACGAATGTTGAAAAATTGTGCGTGTGAAAATTGTGTATATAATTTATGTTTGAAAAGATGAGTGCAAATAAATGTGATGTCCTGAAAACAAGTCATATTTATTAATTGTGTACAATACAGTACAGGATGCTTATATTGTACTAAGCATGAAATAATTAATAGTAATATACCTCTAAATGAAAAAAAATGAACATTTTTCCGAAGATTCTAAATAGCACGATATTTTCTATTTCTTTTCGTTCTAGACTTATAAAAATGTGACACAAGATGTATGACTTAACTGTTAACTCTATTTAATTGTGTATCTGCAATCTGTATAGCTATTGTTAGCTATTAAAAATAACAGATAACTGTTCTTTAAAATACTACAAAAAGCATATATATCGTGTCTTCATAAGCAAATATTCCATTGACTCAAGTTAATTATTTTATACAATAAATGGACTCTTACTGTGAGTAAAAAATATTTTTTTAAAATTAAATAATAATAACATACACAATCATATCTGAAAAAGAAGAACATTTTTAAGAAGATTCTAAACTACTGGATATTTTTCATTGCTTTTCGTTCTAGACTTGTAAAAATCTGATACCTGTTGTATGATACAAAAGTTAACTCTATTTTCATTGTGTATAGTTCATCTGTACAGCTAATATTAACTATTAAAAATAACAGATTTCTTTAAAATGCTTCGAAAAGCGTACATACATATATCGTATATTTTTTATCTTTATAAGCAAATATTTCCACTGATTTAGGCTGATTATTTTATACAAAGGAGCTTAACAAGTACAAAACATCTTAAGCAAAAAGAGTAACAATATGTAATACAGAGCAATGCCATTTATGCAATTAATATAGCATTCAGTGCTTTATATTAACGGGTTTGAATTGTTTAGGAAGTGAGAAAGCCAAGTAATAATAATTTAGAAATATTTCAAAGCGGTGTTAAAGTTATTGCTCAAAAAGGAAATATAGCATATGGTGGTTCGAAAGAATTTCATATTTTCACGAATGATAGTTACGAAAGTGTATCTTTTAAATAAGAGTTTCGAGAAACTCTTAAGATTACTAACCGGGATGGACATAAGAAGATTTAAAGTGAAAGTGTGCTTTTATTTTAGGTACCATTTCAAGAGAAAGATGTTTAAAACTCTAGCAGGTAATACTGACATAAGAGAATGAACTGTGCAACATGCTGGCAGGATATATGAGTAGGCTTCAACATTACATGGGACGCGTTGCATCTATGAGATACAAAATATTTCATATCACTCTTAAAGAATATATATATATATATATATATATATATATATATATATATATATATACACTTAGCTCCTGTCAACATCTCTCTTTCTCGCCTTTTTTTGTTTCGTTTTTTAATTTATTTATTTCTTCCAGTAATACAATGTACATCGGAAAACTTCGGATGTACAAAAAATAAAATATATAAGACTTCATTTACAATTATAAAATGAAAAGAAGTTTAAATAAAAAATACAACATATGAAAATGCAGTAACAGTTCATTTAAAATACAACATTCAATTACACATTAAGATAAAATGTACATAGAAATACAAAATAAAATTGTACGAAATGATGATTTGGAAACAAAAATTACACTTTTTTATTTCCCAGAGCTATATCAATTTAGGTTCTTTGTTTTAACAATATTTGCACATTATAACAGCATGCTCCAAGCAAATATATTCATTACATTTTGTACTGAAATATTGGGTCATTCTGCTTTTTAATTACGTATTATGCAGAAACCATTTTCGCATATTTTTTTAAATATAATGTTTTGCACAATTTTGAAGTCTTTGGGATTATTTAAATCTAATTATCGTTTTGAACTCGTCATTATTTGAAAGATTTCGAACCAGAAAAACGAAGCTACAGGATAGCATCATAGGGCGCGTGCATCTGACAGATACAGAGCTTCGAATTAACGACAAACGCGGGACCACTATTGCATAAAAACAAGAATGACTACATTCCTGAGAAGAAAATAACCCAACGATAATGTGAAAGTTCAATTCGTCGCAATCTAATTTCTGTAAAACCTTTTTAAATATTGCAACTAAAAGATCATGCGATTCCGATCGAGTGTTAATTTTTCAAATAACATCACTAGACCGTTTAATAGTTGATTACTCAGAGTGATACTTCTAACTTCAACACTACAACACTAACACTAGGCACTTGATTGGAAACATAAGAAAGAGTATAGTAGTTGTGTTTGGAAAAATTGCAAAAGAATTATTACTCTATTTTGAATTGTCTTAATATTATTTTAATTAACTTGAAATGCATACGTTCCCGTAAAAATATTTGAAAATGGGAAATTTTCAATGTGGAAATCTCCCTATATCGAACTAAAAATTTCTTTGAAAACTATTCGATATGCAGAAATTTTGGAATACGGAAATATATATTGAAAATATCTTCCTATTTTCATATTGGACTTATGAAATTTGTGGTTACGGGGAATTTAAAAATTCAGCAGTCAAATAAATTTAGAAAAAAATGTACGTAATTTACAAGTTTGCTAATTTGTTCCAAAAACCAATTGTTTGTACACAAAAAACGAAACGAAATCCTTACCTATGATAAGTTAAAAGTAGTTAATAGCAAATAGCAATAAATACGATTCAAATTAAAATCTTTGTTAAATTTTTAACCAAGTTTTCTAAAAACTATCGTACTTCAGATTATTCTCATTACAACGATTGATGAATATTCTAATTTTCTTGATTTTCAGATACGTTATTCAAAGAAACTTTTTAATTTTAAAATGCAAAATAAGAGTTCAGTAAACGCTTCCAACACTAAATTATACTCTCTGAAGCCCGTTATTAAAAGAAATAAAATTACGTTAAGGAATATAAAATATTTCTGAAGAAGTTTTCTCATTTCCATGCTAAATTGATTCCGTAACTCAGCTTTTATAACATTAATGAGATTAATTTGAAATTTATTAGCTATTCATCGGATATTTTTCCTCCTAAATTTCGAAATCATGTATAAAGATAAATTATTTAATTCTGCAAACTGAATAAGTGTTCTGGATTTCCTATAAGGAAGTTTTAATATTAGTTATCCACATCAAGTTAGGATATCCATTTATTGTTCTTTTGCATGCATTTCTATTCATAACAAATTTACTGTAGGTTTTTATTCCCATTTAAGCGCATGGTATTATTGTCAAGCAGTTCCCATAATCGATTTCACAGCTTTTAATTTGCAGAGCACCACTATTCCTTTTTAATTTATCTCGTTTTCAAATTAGAATACTGATAGCTTGTACTTTTTAAAATTAGTTTTTTCTCACAGCGATACACTCTTTTAAATATTGACTTTATATTATAACAGAATATTTTAATTTTTAATATTTTCAATTCCATTAAAATATTAATAGTTCTGAATGATTTACATTTTTATGTTTTCTTTCTCTGGTAGCTGGAATTTAATATCATTGCTTATATAAACTTTTACATGAAATCAATTGAAATTTCGTTGAATTCGAAAATTTCTATTCAAACCTTGAATAGGCTGTACATTTATAATGATTTACTTTTATGAAATTCATTCTAAATTCATAAAATCAAATTTGATTGAATATAAATATACCTTTTTCATATAAATATAAATAAAATATTCAGAGTTATTTTTTCGCTATTTAAACTGTTTTGCATAAATGCATCACTAATAATACACTAGTAAACTATTATTTATATAATTATACTAATTAAAATTCTTTTGATTCCACATTTTATTTCAAATTAATGTATAGGAAGTAAAAAATATAAATGTTATATGAAATGCAAAATCTTAACGTATAAAATAAGTCTGCTAAATTCTTCCTGATAAAATATTTCATCCATATTTTTATGAACGGTTAATTGGTTAGAATATCTGACGCTAAATTCTCATAGAATATAAAGAGCTAATCACATGGTGATGATGTTACACTTTTATCAGATAGATAGATAGATAGAGAGAGAGAGAGAGAGAGAGAGAGAGAGAGAAGTCAGACAGGCAGATTAGTTTTATTACCGTCACACGTTGAAGAAATACAAGAGCTATTGGTGAATGACCTCGTAATTTTGCACCTCCATCAAGTGATGAGGACATCACTTGAGAAAGCACATCCCTCTTTAAATTTCCGCAATATAACAACGGGGAGACTTTGAATCTCGATAGATTTAATATTCACCTTCCTTGGCTACACGATGAGTCCTAAGTCGCATCAAGGCTGAAACCCACGGCTAGAAGACATCCCCCAGCCGCGAATCCATGACCAAGATCACTAGAAAACCGCGACATTTATCAGATAATTCAATTTAAAATTCCTGCTCCATATAGAAAATTAAGAGGAAATTTAATAAAATTACATGATTGTGAAAAAAAATCCTTTTTTTTTTTTTTTTTTTTTTTTTTTTAAATTATATTTGTCTTGAGGTCTTATCCCGCAAAGTCAATTAATGATGTTGTATATGATTTAAAATGTTTAATGTGAACAGATTTGTAAGACTATTATTACAGTTAAAATGCGTCTCACAGTCAGAAAAAAAAACAACATAATGGCTATACATTACGGAATATTTCCCCTGAAAGTTTTGTTTGAAAGTAAGTTTCATGTGTCCATTACGTAAACGGCTTAAAATTATGTCCTGTATTTTACATGAAAATGACTCCCAACCATAAATGTTGGGTTTCACTTGATTCAGTTTATTATTTTATCTCTGGATTCCATTTACCCTATCAGTGGTCATAAATTGTTGATTTAATGTATTTTATTATATCACAATATGGATTGTAGGGAAAGATTGCACAGGATGAATATTTAGTTGTAGTATTGTTGCTTAAAATTCCAACGTGGGAAGGTTTACAAATAAAATATAAGACTTTAGGTTATGAATATGTTTTAATGTTTTTTTGAAAATTCAATGAATGAGATGAATGACTTGGGCTATTTAAAAGTTTCAATACACACATTAAATCTGTTTACATTCTGATTAAGGTTAATTTTAAAAAAAATGTGTTTTTGAGTATCAGATATAAATTCACGGAAAAAAAACAACCAGTTTTATTTTAACAAAATTTTATTAAATTAAATGATTTTTAAATAAACATCAAAATATGATGAACTTTATTTTTAAAAACGAAAATTTATTTCGATTAAATGTTTCATATGAATCAAATTTATTAATTATTTAAATACAACATTTGGTTTTGAATATTAAATTTATTTATAAGTACGAACTCCGACATTTTTCTGCACATAATTATTTCTTGAAACTTAACATTCCACAACCCCATTTGAAAAGTTTTCCGATGAGTTATATTAAACTTGCATACTAGTATTAAAAGTTTGTTATTTCTATTTTTATTTAAAGTATCAATAAAGAAACCAATTAGCTTAAACACTCAACATGAGAGGTTTACTTTTAATAAATTACAAACTGAAAAATTCCTGTCTGTTTTTCATCTTAGGGCACTAATTTTATTTTTACCCTCAATCAGATAAAATCTTAATATATAAAAATTTGCATTGGTAAAGGTATATTTTATAGAATAATTAAAAATTGAATTATCGTAATTATGTAAATAATAAACAATATATACTTTTTTCTCAAAATAATGAATAGTTTCTATTATTTATTGATTTTTTTTTTCTATATAATTCAAATATTAAAATATTTTATTGTAACGAATTAATTTAAACATTGTCTAAAAACCTCTACAGTTAAGTGAAATAACCGAAAATAGTTTTCTTAAGCTATTTTCAATTTCTTATTCAATGAATTATGATCAAGGTTATTCATTTATTCCGTATATTGTTAGGAATGGGTTAGTCAATTGTTTATTTTTCAGTAGAGTTAAGAAATAAGATTTAGTTTAAAAATGAATTTAGATTAATTTAGATTAAAAAATGAAATTCTCTGATTAAAAATTAAATTTTCTTTCGGATGTACTTTTTGTAACCTTAATGGCAAACAGTGAATCATTAACTAATTTGTTTGAACATTTAGCCTCTAAATTTTATTTCATAATGCCTTCTTCACACGGATTATGGATTAAATTTTATTTCTTTACAATCATTAATTTTGTTAAATTTATGATTCATTTCCAATAGATACATTTCGCACAACTGTATATGATTTATTATCAATTAGTTATATGAAGTCATTATATGATTTATTTTTCCATTACACAGCGAGATTGGGTTGTAAATGTTTGATAAAAAAATAATAGCTCCCTTTTTGCAACTTTCCTTAAATTAATATATTCTCACCGTGAAAAAACAATTCATTCAGAAAGATAGATAAAAACAAATTCAGAAATTGTTAGTCTCTAAAGCTTATTGAAAAAATTAAAGTCCGAGCCGAAATTGCAACCAATTATATCAACAAACAAGTAATAAATCGAGCGTCTAAGAACCCTTATAAAAGATTCTACCAAAGCACATAATTTTGATTCTAACAAGTGAGCTAGGGCTTAGTTTATCATTTTCAAAACCTATGAGAGGAACACAACAGTCTTTTAAACAGTTGGACGTGTTTAGTAGAATTTATCGTATAACTACAAGAAGGCGGATTGTCATTCCGATGCTTTGGCGTCATATCGGCAGCTCAGATGTTACAGTTTTGTGCTATTGGTGAAACTGGGTACGAAGAAGCTATTACTCACGATTAGGCTAAAGCACAGTTACACAGACTACAAGTAATGAACATCGAAGAAATGTCTGCCCCAATTCTGGATGTTATACGAACAGTGATGTCCCCTCTGCATCATCCCGTAAGTACCAGTACCAATAAAAATGACTGCATACTGCTGCAATTGCTTACAGGAATACCCGTAATGAAACTGCTCTTGACACTACAACAACTTCTCCAGAGACTACAACAACTTCTCCAGAGACTACACTGGTGTCACGAAAGAGAACAATACATCGGCAGAAATGAGCGAAGGACTTTTCAAATGCAAAAAAAAAATATTCGGAAACCAGATGCAATATACGCCTGGAGAGGCACTGTTTTGTGTTTTTTTGGAGATCACTAGTTTCATTCGAAATTTGTGACGTATTTCATTCGTTAGGGAAATTTTCAGCCATCTTATGTCCCAATTAAAAAAAATCAATAAATTTAAAACTTAAATTGAAGGCACGGAAGATACAGACAATACAATTTATAAAAAGAGCGCTTTCTCTCTAATCTCTCTTAATTCGGCCAATCCTAGTTTGTGTTCAAATAATATGACTTTAGCTTAACAAATGACTTATTCCGATTTCAGTACTACTCGAATATAAAAGATTCGACTCCTATTACTCCAACCAAGATTAACTTCGAACTACTTTCAATATAAACGATTATTTACGATGATTCAATCTAATCTAGAGCATCTATTATATTGTCTCTGTATAGATGATAATGACAATATAATAGATGCTCTAGATTTACCCTCCTATTCCTTTTAGTTAAGTTTCACTAATATACATTTTAATTAAATCTTCATGCTTTTTATTTTAATTTGACCTATTCAAGTTGCATTTGATTGTCAATGAGTTGTAATTTTGTGCAATTCAAATTTTTAAAAATTCCCGAGTTTTGTGAAGATGAAATCATTAATATAGATCCTCTACTCAATTTAATTTGACTCTTTTATTAACGTCATACTAAGCTGCAACACGAGGACTATTGCTAATGAACCTCGTAAATAGGAACCTGAAACAAGTGATGAGTACGATAGCCGAGCTGGCACCTACCTATCTAAGCTTCCACGTCTCGCAAACTGTAAGACTTGGGACCTCGAATAGATTTAATGTACATCAGTGCCGCTACACAGAGGGTGAATAGTGGTATCAGTGATCGAACCCACGATATAGCGAAAGTAATCCCAACCAGTGAATCTACATCCATGTTCACTAGGCCAGCGGACAAAAGATCAGTCTTAAATTACAAAATTAAGGAAGAAAATCCGTGACCACTAGAGTATGCGACCTCTACATACTGAATGCAAAGATCAGAAATAGAGGAGCAATTGTTAACACAAAATGATACATTTCTCAATAAAAATTATCGTTTCCTGTAGCTTATAAGTAGAGAATAATTTCAAAAATTAATAAGTATTATATAAATGAACTATTTTTATTTTTTCTAAAAGATTAATATGAGAAACACAAATGAGCGGAGTAGGAGACCAAAATGACAATATCTTATGATAAACAGCGAAATATTCCCCGGTATTGGTGTGTGGGAGAGAGAATTATGGTGAGTTTATTCAATAGCGAATATCGCTGCTCGTTTTATCACTAATTTTCAATAATAAAAAATTTAAAAATTGAGTTACTATGTTTTGAGTAAGCTTTTCATTACATGTGGTTATGTACCACCATCTTAGTTGGATATCTATTGTAAACCAAAGGTCGCGAGTTTGAAATGCTTGATCCAGATCAGTAAAAGGAATATTTGTGATAAACCTCGTAACTTTAAATTACAGTCATGTGATGAGAATGGTTTTTCTACGATGGAATCTCTATTTTTTAAAATGCGGTCCTCAAACCTTATAGGGATTTTGAAAATAAGTTCCATTTAAAGTATACCAGCCGAAAATATAATGAATCAGTGCTCGAATCCGTTGCTTGATTTTATCTTTTGACTATGAACACTCAACTCGTATTATATTGTCACTTGACCTTGAGGATTGTTCAAGGTTTAAAGTATGAGGGTTGTTCAATATGTCCGTAGAAATTCTGAGAGAAGGCATTGAAAATGGTTTGTTTTTATTAAGCATCATCACTCATTAGACACCAGTCTCAGTGGCTCGTATTATGACGCATTTCTCGTCATAATACGAGTAACTGACTTTTAGTTTTTATCGTAAATTTTGTAGGTGACGAGACCATCTTCGCCTTTTGGGAACAGATTCACCAAAAATAACCCAGCGTTTTAATTTTTGCTCGATTTTAAGAGCATAATAATGATTCCAGTTCTCATCGAAGGTGACAACTTAACTCGAATGCTATCAAATTTTGATTTGGCATTAAATGACTACCAAATCAAAATAAACTCCTGAATCAATGTTAAACTTGTTTTGGTGCCATTTAACTGATGGTAGATCACAATGGTAACAACAATTTACTTTAATGATGATATCTCTCTTCCAATAAAAGTACTTTCTGAACTTCTTTCTTAGAGTCTTTCACGACATCTGTAAATTAAATACAATAATTAAATTAAAAACGAATGACTAAGAAGTTCTTAGAACTTCTTATATATTAGATATGTTGAAAATTCCTTTCGGAAGAGGAGGATCAAAAATAACTTCATTTGAAAATAATTTCAACTCAATTAATTAAAATATGCCTGTAAAGTTTCGTATCCATAAATGTGCACGAAAAGTTTAAAATAAGAAATGCAAAAAAAGGAAGTGATCTATTTAATGCTTCTGGAAAACAAGAAAGAGTAATTATTGCTGCAAAGTTATGCCAACATGTTAATTAATTGGAGAAATGAATTAATTAGAATGCCATATTTTCCGTTAATTAAAATTGTTTCGAATGTTTCTTTCCCCCCCCACCTGACTGCTGTAAAACTCTGAAAGTTTTATCTTATGATTATGTGAACAAATTTAATTATATCCTTAATTAACCTCAAACAAAAATGAAAAAAATAACAAAACATAGTGCTATTTTAGTATTCAATAGGACTTTAGCTTTAAAAGCAAAATATAATTACAGATGAATTTTAGTTTCTGTCTATTTTTAGAACATTTTATGTCAGCATAAAAATGATAAGTTTCAAGATTTTAAAACTCTTTTTGAATGAGCAATGAAACGTTTTTATTTGTTAAAAAATTAAGGATTTGAATTTCAGTCTCATTTATTAACTTTTGAATAGTGCTTATTATTGACTTTACAACAATTTCCTTATACAACTTCCTTTCTAAATTGAAAGTATACACTGGTGTTCAAAATTAAAAGAATATTCCAATTTGGACGATTTTCTCTAGAACTGTAGGACAGATTTTAATGAAATTTGGAGTGCACATAGGTTGATATAATGCAAAACTATAGATTTTCAACAGTTATAATACACAAGCATATCGTGCATAACACTTCGATCAAAGAAGAGAATACGTCAGAAAGGAATGATAAATATATAAGGAAGACTTAAACAATATACTTGGTAATAAATTCGTTCACCAAATGTCGCCAAATCATCAACTTTGGTAAAAGTAAATGTAAAGAGAAAACTCGTAAAGCTGTCAATAAATACTATCTTCGGAGATTTTTGCGAATTTTGAATTAGTGCTATCGTGTGTTCATAAGTTTGTGTGCTAATTTCTTTCTGTCAAAAGAGAAAGAATTTGAATTTGATAGATAGTCTCGAAATATAACTTTAGATTTATTCCGAAAAAACACTTATTAATTACATGAATCTTACTACTTTTGAAAATTCATAAATCTTTTAACAATGTTTTTCTCTAGCTTTTGTTTAATGTTTTTCTTATTAAACTGAAATTCGGAAGGATTTCTGGATTCTATTTGTTAGTTGAAATAACCACTTTAATCATCGGTACATTTTATATTATGCTAATATTAACAAAAGAAATATGGAGTGAAGTTTCTTCGTTCAAGAACTATTACAAATTAATCCAGACACCATACATGGAAAATATGAATGTTAAAAATATGTACAGTAACTTTGACTTTGAGTACATTGTCATTAATGCCTAAGTTCAAAGAATTCAATTGCTCATATTTAAATCATGATTTATCATGTTACTTTTTAGACCATTAAACAATATACGTACATATATAACTCACTTCAAAATTCTTTCAACCCTGTCTCAAAACAAGAAAGTCAATTATGTTAATTTCACAGAAACATATTCAGTAACACAAATAAGATAAAGGGACTGCAAACTCGAAACTTACTGAATATAGTTTGACATGAAAAGTATGGGTATCAAACTATATAAATAACTAGCAAGGGCATGGAATGTTTACTAATAAATTTCAAAAAATTCACAACTCCAATTCATTTCGGAATTTTTCGTATTCTAACTGACAGTGCGAGTATAGAACAAATATTCGCTTTTAAATTCCAGTTGTTTCCTCGAAGGAGAATATTGTCTGCTCTCTTACGCGTGCTTTATTTACCTTGATTATCAAATAGCAGACGTTCTAAGATATTTATCAGTTAGTGTCAAAGCAGTAACATAATATAGACAAATGGTTTATTTCAATAGAAATTGATGTGTTGCACGGAAAGGTTTGTGTTGCGTTTTAATGTTTTACAATACACTAGAAAAAAAATTATGTAACCGTATTCACTTTTCCATCACTGAACTTCTATGCGATTTACTAACTGTAAAAGAAAATCGAGAATGACATTAACCTGTTCGGGATGGGACGCCTAGACGTAGGACGATCCCTGGGAATGAAGGGGAATCGAATGAACTGTTGCAAGGGCCGGGGATTTTGCATCGCTAAGCCTAACTATAAAAAAGAATCATGCA
This sequence comes from Nephila pilipes, assembly GCA_019974015.1. Lineage (NCBI taxonomy): Eukaryota > Metazoa > Arthropoda > Arachnida > Araneae > Nephilidae > Nephila > Nephila pilipes. The sequence continues at coordinate 77,405 of BMAW01060886.1, forward strand.
ATTTTTTTTTTGTCCTAATGTTATAATTTTAGTAAATTAATTAAGCTGTTATATATTTCAAAATTAGCACTTATGATATTATTTTTCATTTAATATACAGAATATATGTATATAAAGTAGTGCATACATTGAACAATAATTTCAAAAGCGCTATTAAAATTTTTCCGAAATTTTATTGACAAAATCATCAATAAACTTTAAAAATAAAAAATATATATATAAACAATAAAGACTACTTCTTAGAAGTAACAAAACTTAATGTGAAGACCGAGTGTGGTAATTTTCTAACCGCGGAGAAACGCAAAGTCATGTTTTGTCCGTCTCTGATAAAATGTCCGCATCAGAATCACTAAAAATTTTAATTTCATACATTTTATAAAATTAATTACACTCTCATCATTAATTCATGTAAGTGTATTCCTCTGATAAACAATACTTTCTTGCAATTATAAACAGGAGTCAAGGCTTTCCCAAATAAAAAGGGAAGTAAGTGAAATACATCTAAAACCAAACAGTTCTGATGGCACAGCTCTAAAAAGAAATAAAGAAAAATGCACAGCGAAAAGCAATGAAGAAACATTCGGTGATAAATCTGAAACACAAATGTACATAACATGGAAGTTCAAAGAGCCGAGTTCAGTTTGTTTACATTACGTTTTCCTTCCTCCCCCACAATAGCTGGTGAGCAAAATACTGAATTGAGACAGACTGTGACCAAACTGAAGGTCAACATCTTAAAACTACGCTTCATTTCAAAAGTAATGGACACAGGGTGCCATCTAGAGATATTTAGAAAACGTTCCTCGGTAGAATACGAATATGCATATTTCGCCCCTGAACTCATTTTCAAGTGATATTTATTTGGTACATTCGTCCCGAAAAGATTAAGCAGTTAAATCAACAACTATAAAAATCCTACAGAGTTCTAAAATGCTATTCATGTGCTTTAATCTTAAACGTCTAGAGCTTTATTTCTTAATAAAATCGCTCATTTCAAATCCAATTGGATCATTATCGAGAACAAAAGCTACCTTAGAGTATTTCGAAGATTTAATATCAAACTCTGCGAAAGCTTACATTTGTATTTGTAAACATAAGACTTTGCTAAACATATCATGGAGTCCTACACCGAATCAATTGATTCAAAAATCATTTTTGGCGAAACTCCTCATAATTTTAATCATTCATCAAATGGCGAAGGTAAGAATTAAGTAAGTTCATTCTCTAAGCTTCCATGTAACCTTTTGTGATGAATTTGTTGCATAAATGAATATAATATAAACATCAATCCTTATTATTATTTAGTGGAATTAGATTTCAAATTCACTGCTATCTTTCTTCCATTTTAGATAACAATGGTCTCATGTAAACAGAAAACATAAGTAGGATAAAGAAATATGAATATAACATTTTCTTAAAAATCCTTCCATGTGTGTATTGTGAAAGTAACCCAACGAGATGGATAATGGAGAATGACGCTTTATTTACAAATATTTAGGATATAACGAATAAAAGGTAGCAGACATTGTATAGATTAACAGCACAATAAAGAAAACTACACGTGCACAGATTAAGAACACAATAATATTAAAACCAATGCTTATACAGATCAAGAGCACAAACACATATTAAATCTCTAGTACAAACTATAATAGCATTAATTTAACTTTCCCAATGTCGAAAACAACATCTCTTAATGTGTCTTTTGGTTTAAGAGTAATCTCGCAGTAAAACGTCATTGATGGTTCGTAAAACAAAATAAATGTAGCATTTTGTGTAACGGATCAAAATAATAGGTTTTTAAAGCAATGAAACATAAATCCGAACTCAAAATTTATAAATAAGTTCAATTTAGGCTCATAGAAAAATCTTTCACTTTTTCAAAAGTATGAATCAGAACATCTTAACATTTAAATAAGATAACTATTTAGATATACTTTCATTGTTCTTTTAAAATGAGAAAATTTAACTTTATCTTGTATCTGTCACAATATTAATTAATCGAGATTTTTTCATGTCTTCGATGCGCACATTTTGTCAAAAAGTTAATTTCATTGATGATAAAAATACGGAATATAATTCAGATAAATATTCAATACAAAACAATTAAAATTAACAGACTAATACTTATATAGGCATAAAGAGAATTCCAATAGCAAATAAACTTTTCTATGTAGTTCGAATATTTCTTCCCAATCTTTCAGTAGAATAAAACCCGCATCCAAAAGGTACCCTGAAACAATTAGGAAACCAAAGAAAGTTTCATCTTGAAGACTTCAAATGAACGATGTTTACTACACGATAGAGAATATTGCGGAGATTGGTTCTGATGACCACTGGTAGTGTCACTGGAGCATGATCGAATCGCCTCGTAAGTATTTTCCTTCTCTGCTACCACAAATATATATATATATATATATATATATATATATATATATATATATAAGTATAAAGAAGAAGGGAAGGGAAAAGGAATAAATATAGGCACAAGATTGAAATCTGGAATTTGATGGAAGACACCGCCAGAGGTGTTAGTACTTTATTCTCGCTATATTCTTCCTGCCTCCTTTGCGAATATCTCTGTCTCCGCATAGCCAATGCGGATAATATTTAAGATGTAAGAATTTTTTTATGTAAGCTGTCTTGAAAGAGTTTCTTTATCTAAAAAAGTGTACAAAATATATTCAATAATTTTTAAATGTCAATAAATCCCTTTGTAAAATTGAAGGACATGAAATCTATTATTCAATTTCGTTAGTTTACTTTTTTAGTTCCCTGAGGAAAAATAAGTGATTGATTTGTATATCTGTTTCACATTTATATATATGAGCTCTAATATTCTCTGTATTATACTTATTAAGAATTGTTACAGAGGGCAGTTAGATAAAATTAAATTGCATACTTTTCTTTAGTTAAGAAATTAAATTTATTTATAGAATTCCATAAAAGTAATTTTTTTAAAAATTTATGTCCTTTAATACATGAGTATATCAAAAATCTATGAGATAAAATTCAGTCAGTTTTATCTATCAGAGTTGGTATTTCAAGATCCTGAGGCTCATTTATTTTAGAAGGTAGTGACAGTTTTCTGAAATTTACTCTTGAGTTGTTTTTAAAAGCTTTTCAACGAATTTAGTTTTGGCCTATCTCCAAGTTCTTAAGATTTTGCATACTTTCTTTCATTGAAAAAAAATCTTTTTGCATTGTATACAGTATAACGGGAACTAAAAAGATATATTTGCCATCAGTATTTGACTCATTTAATTGTTGGCCTAAATCTTTTTTGTAGAATTTCCAGATATAGGTCTTAATTGATTGTGTATTTTGCTGAACTGTGTCAGATTCTTAAGCGAGTATGCCACCAATATTATGTAGATGTATTTCAACATTTTTAATCACTCTTTGGAGAAAATACTTTTCTTCTTTCTTTCTTCCTTGTCACTTTATAGACAAATTTAATACTCTCACCGAAATCTTCCTTTGTCAATTCAACTAAGAAACACACCTGAAAATAATTAATGTATTTAAATTTTAATGGAGATATAAATAATCAGGGTTAATATATATATATATATACTGATTGAAAATAAAGTGTTTAAAATTACTTTTTTTGTGAAATTAGTACAGATTCTAAATTTTTTAAAAGCTTTTTTTTTTAAAAAAAAAAAAAATAGAATTATTATACTTCCATTTTATAAATAATTCACCCTCTTTCAGTCTACAATTATTTTGGTTTTAATTATCTGGTTATTAAGTATATAGTTTTCCTTTCGTAGTCACAGTTATTTTGAATTTTAAGATAGTATAATAGATGATATAAACATTACCATAAATACATCTTTGGACTAAATTCATAATTAAGTTTGAAACTTTTTCTGAAGAACTTTTTTTTTTATAAATTTTTCTTTCTCCTCCATATATTCATTAACACACGAGGATTCACACCTATTCCTTACTTCCTGTAATCTTTGACTTAAATTAATATTTCTAATAATCTTAGAGGCAAGTCTTGAAAACAAAGGAAATCTACCTATAATTACTGCATCAGAAAAATTTTAATCCTATAAAAAACACAAATACTTTGACCAGGTGATTTGAAAAGATGTAGTCTTTGTAGATAATTGTAAATTAAAAATATTAAAATATATTTAAATCTAGTTAAATTTCCAACGATATTTTACATTATGTCGTAATGGCAATTTTCAAAGTCTTATTAAAAATCTATTCAAAAACTGCCGTCATATTCCTCAGAAAAATATGCAGAATTAAATACAGTAATCGTAGTTAAAATGAAACATATAGACTGTATATTTATATAAAACGTTCGTTAAAACCTAGTACACTGAAACTGCTACAGTCCAACAAATTAATTAAATGATTCAAAAAACATATAGTTAACATGAGTTACAATGAATCCAGTAATTTAAACAATTCTGTTCCATGATTTAAGACTAAATCAAATGTTCTTTCTTTCCAGTCAATACACTGTTTCCAAAGGAATTGATTAATGTAACAACTATGCTAATAAGATTGTCATTTTATTTTCTTACAGTTATTTTAATTTTCAGTATTTTACAAATTATATATCAGGTCACAGATGGCGATTTACAATAGTACAAATAATCAAAACAATACTTAATTGAAGTATTATTTAACATGTGTTTATTTGTTCTCGTAATGGTGTAACGAATGTAAGATTTTATCTAAACTGTATCAGTCGCTGAGATCATTTGGTAAACTAAGACATCATTAAGCTGGAATTCAGGTGCGTGAAGAACTATTTTGGAAAGAGAACGATCTTGCGGAATCTGTGAAGAAAATAAACTGTATTATCATTTTTGTGATGTCTCTTCAGTTGAAAATGTTATCTTATTGACAATTTAATTAAGATCTACGATGTCAGTGGATTTCAATAACGAAAGATAGGTATTATTAATTCATAGTATTTCCTAAAGTAGTCTATTAACTGCAGTCATTTGAAGTCTTTCAATGTTTGAATCATTTTCTTCAGCTACCAAAACTCTGAAAAAATATTCAAAAAAAGAAATTCACCATGATAAACAAAATTCTTACCTATATATAACAGAAATTATCTTCTCAAACTTTTCATAATAGCATATACAATAAAAATACCTAGATACATATATTTCGCATATTTTATAGTTTCGTTTGATACGTGTTAAATTATGATTCAGAGTCAACTGACTTCAGTTCTTTTTTAAGCAATTAGCATTTTACTTCCACATTATCATAAAACGAATACAATTTTAAATGGTATTATTTCCTTAAGATTTGCATACAACAAATGGCTTTGGAAACGGCTAAAACTTCCTTCAGATTTCCAATATCAATTATTTTATAACAACTCATATTGATTCTGTGTTATACTTTGGAATTTTTGTTTCGGAATAAAACGCTTAACACTGAATAAAAGACAGTCTAATGCCACCTTTTATCATAAGTGTGATGAGGCAGATTTCATGCTTTATTAAACTGCCAATACAATTCACTTCTCGATGATTCGCATTGATATATTTCAAAAGTTAAGGTTCAGAACATTTACTGAATTGAATTCTTAATTAGCCAGCGAGTAAAGCCTAATTAAAAGATCTGCACTTGTGAAAGGGGATAAAACTATGTAAGAATAATTTTTTTTTTCATTAATAAGCTTAATGTGTTATTAAATGCCCTAGCATTAGAGCCTTTATTTGAGAAAGATAAAAATATCCCTTGATAATACAAGAGGGCTTGTACTTTGGCTGTCCTATGTTATTCTAAAATTAAACGGGGTTTTAAAATTTTGCAGTTAGTGAATGATACTCAGTTTAGAAGCTAAACATGTCTGGATATTATCGTCTCTCTGAGAAGTGTTTTTTAGTAAATAATGCACAAATTTTAACAGCATTATTTAAGTTTATCAAAGGGAATTTTAAATGTTTATTTCTTATTTGTAATTAATGTGTTTCAGAGCATGCCGAAGTCTTACAAATATTATATTTTAAAATAATAGATTACAGTTATACTTGAAATTGTTTTTCGGATTAGGGGACCATAGTTTTGTAATGATATTACTAGCTACTTATGATAATTATCGAGTTATGCATTTAATTAATTATTAATAACTTTTTCTTAAAACTCTTTTTTTTTAAACTTTTTTTCCCATTGTTCTATTTAAAAAAACTATGAAAGAGAAGTATGTATAATTTTTTATATAATATATTTCTCATCTGTTAATTATAGTTGTGTTTTTTCGTTGTTTGAAATCTATCAGTAAAATTATAAATGACCTAAATTTATGATAAAACTATAAGTTAAAAGACTGTTGACAAAACGAAATTTTAAAGCAAAATATTTATTTGTGATTTGGCAAGTAAAATAGAGAATACAGCAAATTTTTAATAATGATTTAAAATTATTTCTGATTCAACTAAAAAAAATATTTTTTATCTGTTAAATCCCGAAAAATGTAACTAACATTTTGAAGTGACTAAAAGAAAAACAATTTGAATGATATTTTTAATTTAAAAATTCAAAATGTTTTCGAATGCGTTTTTCACCCTTAATTTTATACTGATAACGTATATGTAGTATAAACATCAATATTCAGCAAAAACTATTCCATCGAATGCGTGTTTATTAATTATTTTATTTCATTCGTTGCTCTGGATTGCTTCCTGGGAATCGGTTTATAACTTCCAAGACAAGCACTTCATAAAATTATTCACTAAGGTAGTGTACTGTATTGCAGACTATTAATAAAGATGACGTTTTCAGGACATCACTTTTATTTGCATATATCTTTTCAAACATAAATTAGATACACAAATTCCACAAGCCCAATTTTTCAACGTTCGTCTTTACCTCTTGGAACCAAACTGCATTCTAAATTTTATATCCTTTGCCAGTAAATTATCTAAAATCAAAAATATGATCTGATGTTGCCAAAAAAATATATCTTAATAAAGAATATTGAAAAAGGTATCACTTTAAGTTTAAATCGTTTGCTATTAAAAGTTGAATAGATAATATTTTTTAAAAAAAGTATCACATTAGATTAAATCATTTGCCTTTAAAAGTTGAATAGATAATATTTTAAAAATGTATCACTTTAAGATTAAGTCATTTGTATTTAAAAATTGAATATGTCACAGTAGGTTAACTAATTAAAATTTATTATTAGCACAACTATAAATATGAAAAAATAATATTTAGAGTTACTTCTGTAAACAGTAACTAGTTTTTATCTGAAATATTAAATATTCATTTTTTTTTTCAATTTTAAGGAGAATTTTACCTTTAAAAATTTAAAAGCTGCTTTAGAGTTTTAATTACTTTAGTTGAAAAGATACAATTGTTTTCAATATTTATGCCATATTTCTTCAAACCCAACAAGTTTTTAATAAGAGAAGAATCAATTGACCAATTGCCTTTTTTTTTTTTTTTTTTTTTTTTTTTTGGAAAATACTACCTTATTTTTATGTTTTGATGCAACACTTATTATTAAACATTTCAAAATGGAAAAAAAGTTTTTACTACTGAAAAAATAACATGCAATTGAAATAGAAAATACGCGTAAGAATAACAAAAATGTTATTCAAAATATTTCAACTGGAGTTTTGAAAAGCATTTTGTATCGAAAGTCTTTATTTAATACCTCTGTATTTTAATATTCCTTTTTTGTTTCATGGAGTTAGAATTTCTGTTTGGGAAATATTTTTCATTCTAGATGTTAAACCTTTTGTTAAAAATGCTTTGTTGCCCCATTTTTCATCAAAAAACAATAAACATTCGAACTCCATTGAGAAAGTTGATAGAAATGGAAATTTGAAATTAGAGTACTGCGTGTGCTGCAATTCGAATTCTATTTTACTTTTCCCTATAATATTAAATATATATGTAGATGAAAAACAACTGTTTATGAAAAGAAAACAATTTCTTTCCTTTGGTTTTTCTAGGGATTTAATGTTTTAACAAGAATTTTAGTTTTTCTTAATTTTAATAAGTAATTTTCGATCAGAGCTCATTCATAAGGAATCAGATAACAGACTATTGTAACCATGGTTTAATATTTAGATGTATTAACATCGAGGAATTTAGAACTTAACTTTTTTTTTTGACTGATCAAAACATTTCCATTAAGACATTAATGTAATATTGCAAGACAATTGTGTGACCGATTGCTTAAATTTGAATTACGGTTAACTCAGTTATAAAAAACTTTGTTAACTTAGTGCATCACTGGAATTGATAAATATTTTATTAACTGAGGTTATCGAATTTTTGTTTGTTTCAAATTCCATAATCGAAGGAATTTTAATATTTTTAAGCAAAATGAATTTTTCATAAGTCTTTCATAAATATTATTATTAATGGGACAGCAAAATTATCAGCAAATAACTAAATATCTTGAAGTTTCTTATGAGTAAATTTTTCGTTCAATAAAACTAGGTTGATTTATTTCTATAAAAGGTTTTCCAGTGTTTGTAATTATTAAGACTGATTCAGAATATTTTGGAAGCAATTGAAAAAACGAATTTAAAAGCTGAAAGGTTAGAAAACAAATGGCTGTCACGTTTTATTTTTAGAGCATGCCTTTTCAAAATGCCAAAGCGAAACATAAACAATAAAAAGGAGTTATAGGAATAAATAATTATGAATGATTTTCATGATGAACAACTTATATTTCAAAATATAATTAATAATTAAATCATGAAACTCCGAGCATTTAATACAAATTATTTTTATTCTGATAAAAAGATTTTTTTATTTATATAATTCCTCCATATTTGCTTCATTCTTAGTATTTAAGAACACGAAAAACTAATCTCCCTATTTTCTCAATTAAATATTTTTACTTCACTCATAAGCTACTCTAATTAAAATATAGAGAGAGTCACGAAAAAAAATATTTATTAATTAGTTGTCCTGAAAATCGAAATTTGGAATGGAAGTAAGGTAATTTAATTGGACACAAGATTCACCGTTCCGTTTTCCGCTTCTCCAGAAGTATTGAAGGGGGCAAAAAGTAGGAAAAGTTTTTTAAGGTATATATTGTGGTTAATTACTTATCTTTCTTTGCCTAAATAAAAGTTGTGACGCAGTTTTATCCTTTGACAGCGAATTGGCACAACAGAGCGATGAAAATTGAGGAAAAAAAAATTGAATTTCGCTATTAACCATAAAAAAGTTCGTGTTCTTATGTTCTGTGTAAGAATATTACAGGAAATAAATTGATTGATTGATTGTTTATTAACGTCACACTTAGAAGCAACATGAAGGCTATTGCCTTCGAGACTTGTAAATTTGAACTTCGATCAAGTGACAAGGACGTAAGTGAGATGGCCTCTCCCTCTTCAAACTTCCATTCAATTCCAAACTGGAGTACTTAAGAACTCCATAGATTTAACGTGCACCATCCCTATATCCCGGAGGGTTTTAATGGCATCAGGGTGTGCACATGTCAATTCGACGGAAACACAAGATTAACATAAGTTTTAAGTAAAAACTAACAATGATTTTCATTTTAACTCTATTTGAATGATTTTTTTTTTTTTTTTTTTTTTTTTTTTTGAATTTGGTTCGGTATATTCTATGACATTCTGTATTGTGTGTTAAAAGATTAATAAATCAGTGCATTATAAATTTAAGTATTTAATTTTGTATAGTAAATATTTTTGGTTAGAAATTTTATACATACAAATAATTTTATACTGACATGTATAATAAGTATTTAGTTTATAAGATAAAAAATCTCTAATTATAATTTAAATATTCGAAATACATTCACTATCTTTTTCAAAAATGTATTCCTTGACTGTGTAAACTCATTCTAATGTACGAATTTCCAAGTTTATGAAGGATTGATTGTTTGATTCATTATTAATGTCACATTTGAAAGAAACACAAATGCAATCGATGACCGATCTTGTAATTTCGATTTCATATCAATAGACAAGAATGATATATTAGAGCCAGCACCATGCTCTCTCAACTTCTATGCTGGAATTGAACCCACAACTCAACTCAAACAATACCGTCCGTAAACTTGCGACTATGACCAATCCACTACCACAATTATTGGGAATAAGGTGGATTATGGCTGTGTTCTGGAATTTTGATTTTATGAAAAGCGATTATATTTTGGAGATCGAAGATGATGCTTTGAATTTTCGTTAACAAAAGATAATTACTTTAATTTTTTTTTTTTTTTTTTTGCTTTCTACATTTTGGATATATTTAACAAATGTCTCAAAAACATTTAGAAGCTATTTTAAGAGATGTAAATTCTTAAAAGTGCTGATTTTAGAAAGAAATTCATATTTGACTTTTTTAAAATTGCTTATAGCTTAATGAATAAAGGAAGGTATTCATTTTTAGGCAGTAATGTTTCGAAAATCTTAAAGGATTTTTTTTCCATCTCGTTTAATGAAGAACTTCAAATATATATTTAATGATGTATAAAATATTTGAACAATTATTGTCATAGAATATACATTCGACTCTCAAATTTCCTTGAAATTGAAATTCCTTACTTTTCATGTAAACGAGTAAACATATTAACTTATAGCATTTTACATTCTGCAGTAGTTTTTTAAATCAAAAGGCTTTTGGAATAATTGAAAATGAATTAAGAAACAATGTAACGAAATTATAATAAATAAAAGAACATTCTTTCAAAGTAAATTAATAGTAAAATCCCTTTACAACTTAATATATGTTTTTCTTCATGTAGCTGTGTTTGATGGAATTTATTTTCCTTAAGAGAAGATTTTGAATTTTATGATAATTGCTCATATTTAATCTTCAAACGCATAATTCAAATACTTGATTTTTTTTACATAAGATACTGGAATTTCTTAAAAAAATTAAAATATTTTATTCAAAAAATAAGATAAAATTATTGCAATTTACATGTGTTCTATGTCTTATACTTTAAGTTATATATTTTAAAGCAAAGTTTTAAAAATATTTTTCGTGCTTATTTATTTCAGAGAAAATTATGTGATGTGAAATTTTCACATTAAATGTAAAAAAGTAGAATTTCGAAAACATTTTTTCCTTACCTATTTTATTTATAAAGAAAAATTATTCAGCTTATTTCTTATATTTTCGAGATATTTTATAAAAAAAATAATTTTTATACTTTCGAGACATTTTATAAAAAAGTAATTTTTATTATTCTTAATTTCATCATTATAATTTTTTCAACTATTATGGAATAATTTATAATAAAAATGTGTGTCCTCTTGACGAATAAATTTTTTTTTACTTATAATAAATTAGTCGATACACCTGTCCTTCACAAGAATGAAATGAAAAAAATGAAAATCCGTCTCGAAGTACAAATTTTTTAATGATGCTCTAATCTTAAACAATATTTTGAATGAATTTTTGTGAAGCGCTTATAATTTTTTATCACTGGGTTCTTTTTTTCAAAGAGGACCAAATGTTCATTCCGTATACTATATGAATACAATTTAATTAGTATTGGTGAATTTCTAGACGGGATTATTTTAAAGAAATTAAAAGATCCTAAATTGACACTTTTAAAAGTATTTTTGAAAAAATCACAAAATTCAGGTGATTAATTTACTTCTCTCAGATGGTGAAAAATTGTTATTTTTCAACATTTCATGTGAGAGCTACACCACAAATCTTGAAAAATATTACTTCGACATTATTAAGATATATCTTAAAAATTCTGCAATAAACTTTTAAAAAATATAAATTATTTTCAAGAAAATAAATTTGGAAATAAAACGTTTTAAGTAAATCGATGTTACTGTTATCTAAAGGTGGCGGCAAAAGATGATAAAGAGGATTTTAGAAAAAAAATCTCTAAAATTAAATTTAAATTTTTTTTTTTTTCGGGAATATTATTATGGTACTTTCTAAACATCATCGAAGCTTACTAAAATTTTATGGAGTAGTATGATCAATGGTATGGATTGCATTAACGAACAGATAAACAAACATTCACATTTATAAATAAGATGAGAAATGTTCACAATAAACGTATTTTTATCGATTTGATAGAAATATCAACTTTTAATTGAAAGAAAATTTAGAGACAATGTTCAGAAAAATAATAATTACCATTATAGTGTATATATGTATACAGTTTATTTTGTAAAACTTTCCAAATCCTGCAATTTCAATTATAAATTTTAACCCCTAGTTAAAATTTTTAATGTGTAATTTTTAAACTGGAACATTATGCGAGAGGAATAAAAATATTTTTTATTTGAATTAGATATATGTTTAATTTCGATCTAATGTTTGTTATGTATCACTTTATTATACTGTATTACGTAATTGCATCGTGCCTTATTTTTACAATAGCTTATTTTGTTTCTATTTAAAGGTATGAATTTATTGTTAAAAGTTACGTTTAATAGTGAAAAATGTGATTTAAGAAAAATTCAAGTTCTGAGGTTTACTTTAATTTTTTGTTGTTTTTTTCCACAGAATAGTCAATATCGAAGACTCTCGGTAAAATGAAAATCAGTCATATCTTTTTCAATAAACATTTCTTTGTGAACTAAGAAAAAAATTATAAAAAAGAGAATTTCACTCTTATTTATAAGGTATTTCAAATTATATGTTTCACATGACATTATGTTATGGGCTTTTAAAATATTTTTTTCCTACAAACAAATGATACGGGAAGTGAGTGATATAATGCATCCAAGCTCCACTATATATACGGTTTCTTAAGAAAACGGTACTATTATCTAATATGGCTTAATTATACGGATGGTGTAATCACTAAAACGTAGTCTTAACAAACTTGTAACCTTGTTTCCTCGCATTCAACGCTTTTTAGGAAACCATGCCATCCGGGTTGCATAGACAACACTTTAATAGCGTCATCCACCGCAATATTCCGGTCGACAGCTTAAGGATCGACTAGATCTAGCTAAGAGGATAGCTTCTGAGCAGAAAGGGGAATTATTGATAAAGATTGTCAGTAGAAAAAATTACTATGAGATTCACGCATCGGCCCATTTGAAATGAAAGTTGCTGTACCGTGAAAGAATGACATTTGAATGGACAATAAAACAATCGAGGTCTTACTACCTTGTTGTCAGTGATAATGCACTCCGTCTTTGAGATTTAATTATTATCTTTAAACTACGAATTATATGAATTAAACACGCTTAGAAGTTATGCAGAGATAAAATGATCGTATAGTAGGAGAGAGGATGTTTCGATCACAGATGAAAGTAAAATTATTTGACAATATTATTCAAATATCAAGATTAACATTTGGTGCACTTAAATTTATAGAACAAATAAAAAGACTCAAGTTACAATATTATAAATGGATACGTCTGTATGATACGTGGTTCCTCGTCTTTCGTTGGATCTGCGGATGTATATTAATTTATTGTTAAGTCAGGTTGTTTATCTCGCTCTCCATTGTGTCTGTCAATGATTTTGTATCTCTTATATGTACGTCTCTGTGTGTGTGTTATTCTTGGTGGTAAACCTCATTTTATAAAATCGCCGGTAAAAGTGAAGGATCACTAAAACGAGAAATAAACCGGTGAGAGTTAGAGAAAATACATGAGTGATAATCCATTTCGGGTCTCTTTATTTGTGAATTCAAACAGATTAATAGGGTCCATCCAAAACTGTGAAGCATTGCTCGATAATAGTGGGGCACCATGCTTCGCAATACATTAAAATACATTAGAGCTCCAATTATTTGTTTGCAGGCCTAGAAAATTTAATCCTTTGTATAGAGGATTAATAGGTATTTATTATAAAAATTCTCTGCAGTTATATATTTATTTCTTAATGCATCTTTTTTTCCTACAGTTCAATATATTTCGGTACCTCTAAATTTTTCTTAAATAATGGTCAGAGATAATCTTGTTAAATGTACTTATGCAATCAGTTCTGAACAAATATGAAAATGGAAACAACGTAAACTTTACAAAAATCAAGTAATTTTTATTGATTTGTCTCAATAAACATTTTTAAAAGGAAGTGTACAATTTGCACATAAATGCAGGCCTCAGTCAAAATTATTAATACATTTGACCGCCATTTTACGGATAATATTAAAAATAATATTTTCCATATTCTTAGAAAGACTTTCTAGTACAGATTTATTTATATTGTTTTAGACATTTACGAATTACCAACCTTCACCTCAATGGTTCTAATAATACAATATCTGAAATATTGTGTACATTTCCTCTGTGAATGTCATTAGTTTAAATGCCCGTTCAAATATTGTTAGCGATTTGCGAGTCATGAGCATTCTTTGCGAACTATGCATACTTACTAAATAAGCATATTCTGAGTAAGTAAATCCACATATCTGTCAAGTTATTTACAGCATTTTCAAAGACGATTTCTCAGGGCTAACATACCTTGTCATTATATTAAAGCTCATATTATTCAGATGATCCTATTAATATATATACCGCTGTGATTTAGAACTCTGACAATCGGTACGGATTCCTTTTCCAGGTGAAGTGCTTGAAGATATTTCGAGAACACTCGAATAAGTTATTCTCAATGAAGCTTTGTCATGCTAATGTCAATTGCATCTCACTTCAGGACACCTGATCATACAGTTCATTTCACAGTCAAAAGCTTAGCCTCTCAAAATACTTGATGTTCCCATTTAATTACATCCTATTCGTCTATGAGAATATTCTTGTCTCAGTACAATATGTACACTAACTCCAGTCATCACTTCATCCCTATGGTGATTTGAGTATTTATTGTTCGTTCTATTGTACTTTATTATGTCCACTCCCTTTTAAATCGTGAAAGCACTTAAGTGTCAGTTTTATTACGATTCATTTTTTATAAGATTCAGATTATTCTTTTTTCCGATGACGTCAATACATCCAGTTAAAAGATTATATCAAGACATTTGACCCTGAGGCACCATACTGATTATTTCCTTTCACATAGGGTTCACTGTCTTATATAAACAAGGGCGATGGGCCCAAAGGATACCCTAGCAATCCTTCTCCATTTTCTACCCTCCTTCCTTTTAAACAATATTTATATTTTTTTCCCATTTTTCAAATCTCTAGATCACAATTCCACCTTGTTCGTCGCAGTATAGCCATATCTGGCTCTCTCGCCTTTAAACCCCAACTTCATTTGTGCAAATGAACACACTAAAACATTTCTAATTCTATGTATTGTAGAATAAACATGCCATGGAGTCCTTATTTGTGATATTAAGCAAACCGCGATTGTGAGAAATTAGAAATAACAGAAATAAATGCCAAAATGCTGTTTGCGCACATAAAAACGAATAAAAAAGAAGCGCAGTTGTACAGAAAGAATCTTTTTCAAACTAGAACTAAAAGAAATAAACCAGAAAAATAGATGCATAAAGAAAAGAAAACATTAAATAAAAAAAGAAGGGAGCTAGGGAAGGTAACTCGTCACTAACCTTGGAAGAAATGTGAAATCGGAACAAAAGATAAAATGAAAATAAAAATCAGAGTGATTTGTTGAAATTTAGAAGTAATCCGGTTGTGGCTCTTTTTTAGATTTAAAGGTGATTAATAAATTACATTACTTTTTTTCGTTCTTGGTTTAGAAGAAATCTAGTTTTACTTTTCCATTCCTAAAAGTTATAAACTTTTTTTAATCATCCTCACAAATCCTTTTATCCTCGGAAGATTGATAATTTCTGTCTTTACTCCAGTTGTGATTTTTTAGGGTATCCATATTTTGAGTTTCATTAATTAAGGAAACAATGCTTGAATACAACTAAAGTTTTCTTAAAGTTGAGAAACATCGTAAATTTACCACCAAGGTACTCCAAAATATCACTTTTTGTAAAACCAATGTATTCCTATAAAAATTAAAAAGGATGGGACAGTTTTGAAAACACTTGTACTTCTTTTCTTACAATATTTGCCTTAAAGCTTTATTAATAATATTGACTGTTTCTAAAAGTACGTATTGCAATTATTAACGGCCCACACCCGTTCTCATTGAAATGACAAATATAACATCAGAATCGAATCTCAAGATCTAGCTACGTTGAATGTACAAAATAATGCATTGCTTCCCAGCCCAGAAATCATCTTCATCATAATCAATTTCAGATGTCACAACCTATCGGACAATTGAAAAATTTATTTACATCTATATCTTTATTGTTAATGAATCTAATGATTTTATTTAAGGGAGAGACTATTTACTTACACTTATAATCAAAAAGTTACACCTAGAAAGATTAGTTAAATTGAAATATTTAAAAGTGAGTTAGTTCGCACCAAAAAGAAATGATTACGAATTGATTGTGGGTACCACAAAATTTGTAGGTCAAAATACACAATCACTCAATTCTCTACAGGATATTGGACCACCATTATTTCTAACGCATTTTGTCACAAGCCATATCATTGAATCATGGACCTCTTTACTGTGTCTTGATTCAACTGATACATGCAGATTGCAATTTGGTATGCAGATCTTGTTAATTTTGTGGCAGCATGGAATCTTCTCATAATGGTCTATAGAACCCGAGAAGCTTTCTATGTGTGACAGGCTTTAGGATGCTGCTGGCCACAGCATAATGTCTACAATTACTAGGGAAAATCTTGAGATGGTAGCCGTAGGAGCATTGTATTCTACTGGCATGCTCTTAATGTTTTTAAAACATCTTGGTCTTAAAGATCTTCCAATTACTAGGAGTTTCAATTCCTCCTTTCCCGACATATTTGTTCACAGCAATACTGTTAATCTCTGTTTGGATTTATTTCCCCTTTTACAGTTTTCTTCTTTGAAAGCTAGCATTCGTTTTACATCTGGAAAAATAACCTTGCCTTATCTGTATTATAGACATTAGCTTGCTCGCACATAATTGGCCCATTTAAAGGTTCATTCTGAACCGATTTTTCACCAAGCCATTTTAACGTGGCAGCATCTATTTCGTCATTTAAAGCTGCCTTTGTTCTCGTTCTTTGAGGATATATATCATTAGATTCGAAAGGGTTTCTAATTTCTTTCCGTTTCTTTCTTAGGATTTCTTGCCCCCTGTATAGGTTTCTCCTTTGAAAGCAAATGTTCGTTCAGGTAATATCGGGAAAAAAATTGTCACGTCTCATCTGCGTTATAGACATTATCAACGAAATATTTTTCAAAAAATTTACTCATTTCTCTCTGACGCCCAGTGCATACATTATCCAACGACACTGATTTTTTCTTCACCATGAGACCTATGAACAGATATCGCATGTCGGTTTCGAAACCTTGTTAGCCATCCATTGCTAGTTTTGAAATCTGAGTTCTCCATCATACATGCAAATTTTCTGGCTTGCTCGCAAATCAGTGGCTCTTTTAAAGGTACATTCAACGCCCATTTTTTCCTAAACCATTTCAAAGTACCAACATCTAACTATTGGGTTGTTTAAAGCTGTCTTTATCCTCTTTCTTTGTGAATCTTATCATTAAATTTGAAAATGTTTTCAATTTCTTTCCGTTTCTTTAAAAATGTTGTAACAATCGATTGTGAAAATCATTTTTGTTTTCAACCTCAGCTTGCTCTATACTTTTATTAATATCTTTTATGACGTTGAAATTCACTTCGATGGATGTTTGTTGTTTTGGAGACATTTTTGTCGATTTTTACTAAAAGATTTCAAAAAAAATAAAACTCGTACATAAATTAATGAAACGTAGTACGAGATTAATTCCCGATTCGAATTTCCGTAATTGACACTATTTATCGGAGGTAAAAATTCTTATGATACTCAAGTGTACATTAAAGAACCCGTCACAAAGTTTACTCTCAGACACTTCGAAGTTTTATATCTATCGCTTCTGAGGAAAGGAATTCTTGACCAGTTTTGGAAGAGGTGAGAATAGAAGTAAGATTAAGATTTCAGTTTCCAGGAAATGTCAACTTTATTTTCCCCCCCTTTTATCGTTACGATAATTACAATAGCAAGAGCAATGCAAAACTTCGAGGGAATTTTTCGACAAAGAATGTAACTTGAGAATCAACGGTCCAACCACATTTTATCTAGAATTTCTTTGTGTAGCATTTACTTCGTAGATATCAGTTGGACTATCGTAATAGAGAGAATTATTGTGATGGGAAAATATGGAAAAATATTCCCATTGTTTAGAGAGAATTATTGTTATAAAGAATACCGTGATACGGAGAACTGCTTTACATTAATCTGAAGGAAATTCAACCTGGTCTATGAAAAAATATCGTAATAGAGAGAATAATCGCTATAGAGGATATCGTTGTAGCGATATTATACTGTATTTGTAACGTGAGCTATTCTCGAAACTTTCCTCAACTGGGGTTTTTTTCTGACTTTGTATTAAGTTTCCAGGTCCTTTCCCATGAAATGAAGAAGTTGTTACACAAATTAGGAGAACTTTAGAAATATATTTAATAAATATAATCAAGCAGTATCAAAGCGACAAAGAAGGATTGCTGATATATAGAAAGATTACCGTAATAGCAAAATTGCTGTAATTCAAGGATAGAAAAAGTGTGAAGGGTTTGAATAGTGCGGGCGAATAACTTGCGTGTGAATGAGAACTGTAAGGCCTATGACCGAAGCTGTTTGAGCGAAGCTTCACCATTCTAGATTTATTCGTATCGTATCGTGGTAAGAATAATCTTTGGTAATTTTCAAAAGTTGTTAATATCCTCGTGAAGGGACAGTGTACTATTATAGAGCATTCCCATTTTAGACTAACAATAAATAAGACTCTGAAATTCAAATGACTTCATTCTAAAACAATTTTTTGTGACTATTTTAATTACTTGATCTGATTTACTAAATTGAACTTTAAATTTGTGAATAAACTATTATTTAAAATCTTTATTATCCGACTTGTCCTTCGGATAATAGAGATACGTGACGCAAAAGTTAACGACATAGAAACAAGACTCCAACCTATATGAAAACTTAACAAACAATGTCGAAACAAATATACTATTTAACATTTTATGAACATTAATATATAATGAAATTCTTTTTTCATTTATTACAACGTTGATGCTAATATTGCACCAGAAAAACATTTTTTTTTTCTAAACCTTCTCAGAAATTTCTGTCTCTGATTTTTTCAATACACACACACACACACACACACACACATATATATATATATATATATATATATATATCCACCACATTCGAATTGTTATCTTGGAAAAATAAAAAAAAAAGATTCTTTCTGGATTATTTCTTTCTCTCTTTAACTTTCTTGAAAACAAACGTTGAAACCAGAAATAACGCTATTAAAAAAACAACTTTTTCAGAAAAGATTTTCGGCTGTGGAAAACTATATCAATGAACACATAAAGTTCTAAATGACCGTCTAGGGATTTGAATATGTAAAATAAAAGATGAAAGGGGGGACATTTCATAAAGATCGTAATCATTGTTGAATTTCAGAGGATATTGCAATAAGTTTTTGAAAAACTCTGCTAAGATTTTTTTAACTTCATTATAATATTGTTCTTTAAAGCAATCAAAGCATATTTTGCCGATAGGAAGGGATAGATTCCTTAAGAGTGTAAGATTGAATGCTCTGATGGAAATGTCAATTTTATTTAATGCTCTGAAGTTACGTAGATATGAATTTCCATTACACTTTTGAACAAAGTTTTTTAATTTGCACATTTATTTTTCATTTCTACTGTCAAATATTAATTAGTTTATCTTTTAAGTAATTTGATAGATTTAAGCTTTTTCCAAATTTTAAATCATGAGTTTTGTTGTGTTTTTAACTTTCTGACATAGAACTGAAATGGTTTATGATCAGAGACGAAAGGGTTTTGGATTATAAAATTTTAATACTGAAATGGTTTCTTGTGGAAAAGGCATCAAATAATATTTTCTAAAATTCCACGATTAAGAGCTTATGAGAAATATTCCAATTTTAGAACTTCTGAGTATTCAATAACAACTCCATAAATTTTAAGAAAAAGAAAAATTTTAAAAAATTGTACGTAAAGTTTTGCGAAGAACAGATTTCACAATACAATTTGCACTTTTTTTTTATAGTGAACATTAAATTAATCTATTAACTATAAGAATTAAAGTAAAGGATGAAATATCGAGAAATTGGCAATACTAAACATTTTTCATATAAAAATTAAAGGAAACGATAAATTATTAAATTCAATATATTTAAGCTAAATGTAATTAAAATTGAAATAAATGATTAAAAAAATTAAAGTGATCCAATTAAAACAATAGCTCCTAGAGTGGCTAATAAATCTTACCCTTAATTCAAAATATAGTTGGAAAGTTTTTCATGAAAAACATTTTATTTTAAATCAGAGTAAGTATTAAAATTATTATTTTTGCAAAACGACGAAATACATTTTCTTTTTCTTCAATTATACCTGTTTATGACGCTAATATACGAAAACAAAATTGCTGTTTTTAAAATTTTCAAATTTTTTCATAGATAACATAAAAATCTATTGATTGGTTTTATTAACGTCCTTCTTGAAGTAACATGAGAGATTTGGGTGACAGATCTCGTAATTTTGAACCTTAGTCAAGTAACGAGATCGTCATCACCTCCCTCTCCAAACTTTCTCGCCAGCCAAAGAGAATATAGTATCATTAATGTAAAATATTGTTACTATTTGGTTACTATTACCATCTGTTAAACAGACCCAAAATAAATTTTATATTGATTTATAAGTTAGTTTTGATTTGGTAATCATTTGCTATGAAATCAAAATTTGACGGCTGACGCGTCGAGTTGTCTACATACTCTTGTGTTGAGATTGCCACAGTTGATGAGACCTGAATTCTTCATTATAAACCATAAACTAAGCAACAGTCAAGACAATGTTTTGCTCCTGATGAATCTGCTCCGAAGAATACGAAGAGAACCTTATCAATAAGAAAGTCCGATGCATGTTTTATACTATAGAACATATATTAATTTACTATAAGAGTTACGTATTTTAACACATAGATCAATAAGTTCCGAGACTAACCCAGAGATGGCGCTTGTAGTAAACCAGTAACCAGGTCTTTCTAGAGTACTATCCTTTGCTTGAAACGTGTCAAAATTTTAAGTCGATCGGACCAGAAACAGCTGAGTTATCGAGGTTGGAGTAAAGTCGTTTTGTAGTTTGTTTAAAAAATGGAAAAAACCGAGTTTCGTGTTCTGATAAAAACATTGTTTTTTAATGGGTAAAAACACCGTGCAAGCGAAACAATGGATTGAAAAATGTTACCCGGACTCTTGTCCATCAAAAGCAACGATTTGTCGGTGGTTTGCCGAGTACCGACACAAATGACGCGGAACGCTCGGGTAGACCTGTGGAAGCCGTTACACCAGAAAATGCGAGTGAAGTGACAAAAATTATAATGAAAGATCGTAAAGTGAAGCTCCGTGAGATTGCTAAGATGACACAGATATCATATGAAAGTGTATTTACTGAAAAAGGTTTTTTGAAGTGAAGTGAAAAAGGTTTTTTCCAAGTGGGTGCCGCGATTGCTTTCGATGGAACAAAAACAGCAACGAGACGATGATTCAGAAAGCTGTTTATCGCTATTTACTCGCAACAAAAAAGATTTCTTACGTCGTTACGTGACCATGGACGAAACATGGATACATCACTACACTCCAGAGTCGAAGCGGCAGTGGCGCACAGCTGGCGAAAGCCGTCCGAAAACGCAGCAGTCAGCTGGCAAAGTCATGGCGTCAGTTTTTTGGGATACGCATGACGTGATTTTCATTGACTACCTCGAAAAAGGTAAACCGATCAACAGTGATTATTATATTGACTTGCTGGTGCGTTTGAAGGAGGAAATCGCAAAAAAAACGACCGCACAGTCTCGGGACTTATTGATTCATGTGTTATGTAACATTTACACAAGTTTCTGAGATTAGTATTGTTTTCACTATTCTTCAAACAATAAATCTGATTTTAATTGTTGTTTTCTCATTAACACAATATAATTAAAGATCATCTTCGAAAATATATGTACCTGGGAACAATTTATGAGTAATGAGCTTAGGTCTAATTATTGTTTACAGATTCTGTATTGCAGAGTAATACTTAAATATGATTTAAAAATATTAATCTCTTACATGATGGGTTAAGACACGCAATTAGACTTAACTTGACTGCATTGTAGAATTTGAAATATTCTGAAAAACTTTAGGATAGGTCGAGACAACTAGCAATTCTTAAAACACTTGTCTTGATTATAAATTAGTTATTCAACATATTAATTTCTCTCCAGTAATTTTCTAATTAGTATAAATCTCTTTAGCATTAGGTGAATATATTCTTTATTATTGCTTTCTATGTCATCTTTAAGATCTTCATCTGTTGGAAGTAATCTTTTTTTCTTATGAAATTACGATTCACATCGACTTGATAACAGGTACTATTGCTATACGTAAATCTGCATAAATTCTAATAATCGGTTCTAAAATAATCAGAAACCTTCTGACCTTGAATAAGATTTAAAGTTAGTTGGGGAAGACGCCGGTACAAATAAATGACTGCAAGACAGGGATTTTTCAGGCAATTTTCCTATAAATCAAGCATTTAATGTATGTATTGGAGTTAAAGGCATGAATAAAATACTTAAATATTTGTTAGAAACTGATGACGTTGGGTTATTCGCATTTTTCTCTTCATTAACGCTTAGGTCTTTATAATAAATTAAATTGCATCAAATTAGAATTTCTTCTCAAACAAAACGAAACAGGATTAGATAAATTAGGTGAAGACAGAGGGGAAGTGAAGTGAATTATAGATATAATGACATGTAAATAAAGCAGAACTTAAGGGAAAACAGAAGATAATGTCAAGCAGATAATTATAAATTGAAATATCGTGATTAGTATTTGGAAAAAAGTGGTTTTTACCTATGACAATTATATTAGCGACAAATGTTCTTTTCAAAACGAGTGATTTGTTAAGCTGACCCCAAATATGAATCATAATCTAAAATTGTTGAGTTAAGTGAGACTCAAGAGAGAGAGAGAAAGAAATCTTATCCATTTTTCAAAGATTAATAAAGTTTTTATTTTATCTTGCTCTAACATATCTTCAAATGAAGTCTAGCAATTATTGTCTTGTATATCAGACTGAAAGATGGCGGTAGAGTTAAAAAAATGGACAACGGATTTTACAAACCATTAATATTAAATTTGTTTTTAAATAATGTCCTTTAAATGTACAGTTGCTACTCAATATATCTTAGAGGTTTTCGCCTTTTTATCAGAAAAAATACATCATCTGAAAATTAAATAAATAGAACAAATAGAATTCATTTTTTTCGAAATCAAACACGATGAAACTGAGCTGTAGAGAAAAATTAAAATTTAAAAATTATTTTTAAAACTGAAATTTAAAATTTGAACAATTTCATTCATTATGAACATTGATATTTTATTATTATTCCTAGCTAAAAATGAAAAAAATTATGTTGCATCAAACTTCGTAGTTCCATTTTTATTCTTTTTATAACACCCCTGATTAGAAAAAATTCTTGGTAATAAGTATTTTTATATATTGAAATGCTTTATTAAATATATTTTATTGATTTATTAACTATTTCATTGAATTTTGAAAATGTATTGCGAAGCGAAAACAATTATTTTAACAATGATAAAAATAATTATTCTTCAATAACAAATTGACTCAGAAAAATTTGAAATAATTTTAGAACCCAAGGGGCTTTTGTTTTTGGTGGGGCGTTTTGATGTACTAAGTCATTTTTCAATTTTTTATCGTTTGCTTCAATTTTAATTACATTTTGCTTAACTATATTCAAATTAATAATTTATTATTTGCTTTAATTTTAATATCAAAAAAGTTTATTACTATTCATTTTTTGATATTTTATCAATTTCTATAATTCTTATATTTAATTGAGTAATTTAATAATAATTATAAGAAAAAGCGAAAACCGGGTGGCTAAATCTGATCACTGCAAAATTTTGCACAGAGACTTAATTCATTTTGTTATTTTTTCACACACACACACACACAGAGAGAGAGAGAGATTTTCTTTTCAAAATTATTTATTATATATATATATATATATATATAAAGGCGAAAATCCCATAAATAAAATATATATAAAAAGAAATACTATTTTCCTGTTCCAATGGTAACTTTAAATAGCTCCATTTCCATTTGATTAATTTTTAAGGATAATTCTTCGAGTATCTAGTACTTTCTTTATCATCTCTTCTTGTTCTTCTTAATCATTATATAATAATAATTTTTAATTTTTGAGAATAATTATTTACGTTTATATACTCTTCTAATCTTTCAAAATTTATTTATTTTAATTTTAAGTTTAGATTCTCTCTCTGTATTCTTCATATATATATATATATATATATACACTCAGAGACAAAAAAAATTAGTGCACAAAAAGTAGGAGTCGTCGAAATGAAACGAAATTTTATATTCGAAATGACTACATTGATATAAGTAAAAGATTAGAAAATCAAAGAAAAAGGATCATTTATTTCACAGAAAACAGCAAAAGAATGGAGGATTTAATATCCTGTTGAACCCCCTATAGCGCGAATGCCCGATACTGTACGATCGGGCATTAAGGCATACAAGTTTTGCTTGATGTCTTGAGACCTTTCGTTCCCTATTTGCTGTAATCTTGCCTCTAGTTCGTTCAAACACGTGGGATGCCCAACTTGCCGTCCCAAAGGATCCCAGATATGCTCGATTGGAGACAAATCTGGGGATCGGGTAGGCCAAGGAAGGGTAGAAACAGTGTGGATACAGTCTTGTGACACTCTTGCCTTGTGAAGCGGAGCATTGCCTTGTTGAAAAATGGCTCCTGGGAGCCGTTGCATGAGTGACAACACATGTGGTTGCAGGATGTCATGGACATACCGCTGGGCTGTCATGGTGCCACGGATCAATACAAGATGTGACCATGTATTGTAGGCAATGGCACCCTATACCATCATACCAGCTTTGGGAGAGGTGTGTTGCTGTAAGACAAAGGCAGGATTGAGGCGTTCACCAAGGGTTCTCCACACACTAACACGATTGTCATCACTGCTGAGATTGAATCTGGATTCGTCGCTAAAGACGTTCTGGTTCCATTCTGCTGCAGTCCACTTTCTTTGTGCGCGGCACGACTCCAAACGGAGGCGTCGATGGGTGGGCGTCAAGGGCAGCACACGTATTGGAAGCCGCGATCCCAAATGTCCTTCAGCCAGGCGCCTTCGTATGGTTCGAGAAGACACAGGGGGCCCTAGTGAAGGAGCTACCTGTGCCTGGATGGCGGCCGATGATGCAGTTGGCAGTATGGGTGTATTTCTTACGATGTGGCGGTCTTCTCGACGACTGGTCTGTCGAGAGTGTCCTGAGCCCGGTCTTCGTGTAAATGGTCTTCGTGTATTCATTTCTTCCAATAATACAACGTGTATAGGAAAACTTAGGAGGTAAAAAACATAATATACAAGAATTCAATTACACTAATGAAATAAAAAGATGTTGAAATATAAAATACGGCATATAAGAAAACAATAACAATTTAATATAATAAAACATTAAATTACAAATTAAAATTACGTATACGTAGAAATACAAAATAAAATTGTACAAGCGGAAAAATACACTTATTTGTTTGTCAGAATAATATTCAAATTTCGATTCTTTGATTCAACAATTTTTCCACATCATAACAGCATGCTCCAAGCAAATATATTCATTACATTTTAAACTGGAAAAATCCATCATTCTGTTTTTTCTTTAAATGCATATTATGTAGAAAAAAAATTTCACTTATTTAATTAAATATAATGTTTTGTGCGATTTTGAAATCTTCGAGATTGTTTAAACCTAAGTATCGTTTTGAATTCAGTATTATTTGAAAGACACCAGGATAGCGTTACAGAACGCCTGCAAGTGACAGACACAGAGTTTTGAATGCACGACAAACGAGGAAGCTTCAATTGCAGAAAAACAAGAATGGACTACTTTCCTGAGATAAATGTGAGCCAACGATACTATGGAAGTCAATCCATTTTCAGGAAAAAAAACATTTTTAAGTCTTGCATCTGCGAGATCATGCGCGTCTGATGGAACTTTAATGGTATGACATCACGAGACCTTTTGATAATTGACAACACAGAGCGATGCAAAGAGTAAATATTTCTTTACGAACATTGGGAATTTATCCAAATTGTGTCCGACAGTTTGAAATGTATTCATTTCTTGTATTCTTGATGATTTTTTAGTGAATCTCTCTCCGTTATCATCATCATCTTCTTCGAGTTTCGCTAGATCAAAGCTAAAATCCACCATTATGTCCTAAAACTGCTGACGTCGCTCTTGTCGAAATGTCATACATTTCTTGCAACTCCCTCTTTTTTCATGCCATTTTCTACGTCTTTTATTAACCTGAAAGTTCTATTTTGACATTTAAATGTTTACATTTAAAGATCATGTTCTCATTATAAAAAATCTTAATCCAAATTGAATTGAAAAAAACAGGAAAGGTTTTAATAGAATAGAAGCTAAGGATAAAATATGTTATAATTTATAAGACATTGTAATGATTCTACCCATCACTTTATTCATATTAGAGAAAATTGACATTTATAGATGAACCATCGGTCTGTCAAATAAAGCTTAAACAATGACTCCTTAATCTTAGCGACGAATTTGTATCTCTTTTGGCAACTTGTCAAGGCACTTGGGGACTTTGATGACAAAAAGCGACATAAAATGCTGGAATCTTGGCGATATCACAATTAGGGTAAAAGTTAAGGACTTTTGCTAAATTTTCTCAGGAACGTCACACAACAGCTTAAAATATGTAGAGATGCGAACCAATTTGAATGGCCCATTGAAGCTGTCGGAATTTGTGGAGCGACAAACGATTTGAGTCTAGCCGGAAGTGGTTTGTATCTGCTGCGAAATCTACCGGAATCAATCCGAATCCTTTCTCGGTATTAATTTGAAGATTTGTCCGTAGTCCACGAAAGGAAGCTGGTTAGCTGAATGCTATTGAAAGTGCTGTTATTGTCATTACAAGGGCTTTATCTTATTCCTCTGGTGTGTCTAATCTGTACAAGTGCTGTGTCTCTTCATTGTGCTATTAATTTGTGCAAACTATGCTAACTGTATGTCGTCCTATCATAACAAATTGTCAATTAAATGTTATTTGTCATTATCCATCTTCAATGGCTGATCTCACTAGTACACCCACACCAGATTAGAG
This sequence comes from Nephila pilipes, assembly GCA_019974015.1. Lineage (NCBI taxonomy): Eukaryota > Metazoa > Arthropoda > Arachnida > Araneae > Nephilidae > Nephila > Nephila pilipes. The sequence continues at coordinate 104,620 of BMAW01060886.1, forward strand.
AATTTTTGTGACACTATATTACTATCACGAAATGCTACATCTGAAGAAAAATTTTGATATTGCGTGAATTCTCCCTTCTTTAAAAAATGTAAAACACTATTTTCTGATTTAATTTATCTCTCCGTAAGAACGAAATTCATGGGCACTTTCTTAGTAAAATCGATAAAAAATAATTTGTATACGAATACTTTGTTCGATGTTCAGAAGTTTTGTTTGTTATACAAAATTTGTTTTAATAGTGAAAATTCACGGTTTCTGAAATATGTTCAAAACATAAATTTTTTAAGCTATTGAAGATCAAAATATAAGGGTCCGATTGGGTATAATAAGTATTCAAATAGATGCATCAAAACTTTCTAATAATCTCTATAACCGAATTTAATTATGTTACTACTTTTTCAAATTCCTCACACAATATCAGTTTTTAACGTTTCTGGCTCTTTGATTATTTATTCCAAATATGAATTAGTAATATTTTTAGATTTCCTATAAAAGTAAACTTTATTTATTAAAATTTGGGCCTTAAGTGTTTAGATTATAAGATTTAATTTACAAAATTTAATTCAAAACACAATTAAAAATTAGTTTAAAAAATATTAGAAAAAGAGAAACTAAGATAGATATTTTTTTTTACTTTTCAACAAGAACTATTTAATAATTTCGAATAATAAAATATATTTTTAGCAAATAGCAATAAATACGATTCAAATGAAATTTTTTTTTAATGTTTTACCAAGCCTTTTAAAAAACTATTGTGTTAACTCCAATTCAAAGTTGATGAAATTTCTAAGTTTGTTGATATTCAGATATACCATTCAGAAGAAGCTTTTTACTTTTCAAATATAAATTGAAAATATAATAAACACTGCCAATACTAAAATATACTCTCCCAAACATGTTATTAAAATAAATAAAATTACGTAATGGAATATAAAAATTTTCTGAATAAGTTTTCTAATTTCCATGTTAAAAAGATTCCGTAAAGCAGCCTTTATAACATTAATGGGATTAATTTCAAATGTGTTGGCTATTCATCGGTTTTTAAAGTTACGTAAAAAGGTAAAACTTTCTATTCTGAAAACTGAATAAGTGTTCTGGATCTCCTTTATAAGAAATTTTCATTTTAGTGTACCTCATCAAGTTAGCATATACATTTATTATTATTTTACATGCATTTCTATTCATTACAAAATTACTATATTTTTTTTTACTCCCATTAAGTGCATATTATTTTCACGCAATCTCCATAATTGATTTCATGGCTTTTGATTTGCAGCACCACTGTTCCTTCCATTTATCTTGTTTATACATTAGAATAATGAAAATCTTTACTTTTAAAAATTCCTTTTTAATTCTCATTTTTCTCGCATCGTTCACTGATTTAAATGTTGATTTTATATTATCACAAAATATTTTAATCTTTGAAATTTTCAATTCCATTAAAATGTTTGTAGTTCTTTATGATTTACTTTTCGAAAGTTTCTTTCCCAGATCATGAGAACTCAATAATATTCTACTTATAATGAAATCAATTGAAATTTAAACGTTGAATTTGAAAGCTTTTATTCATATCTTGAATGGGCTGTACATTTTTAATATTTTACTTTTAGGAAATTCATTCCAATTTCATAATTCTAAATTCATAAAATCAAATCTAGTTGAATATTTATATACCTTTTTCATAGAATTATAAAAAAAAAAATTGAAAATAGTTATTGCGCAATTTTAACTATTTTGGTTTGAAATGCCCCATTGATCATGCACTAGTAGACTATTATTTATAAAATTATATTAATTTAATTTTTTTATTTGAATTTTTAAAAAGGATTAATTGATAGGAAGTAAAATATATAAATGCTGTATAAAATACAAAATTTTAGCGCGTAAAATAAGTCTTCTGAATACTGGTTGATCATGTTTAATAAAATATTTCGTATATATTTTTATGAATGGTTGGTTATTTAGAATATATGGCACTAAATCCTCGCATAATATATATATATAGCGTCAAACACAAGATCAATATTACCTTTTTATCAGACAGAAGATATATTGATTTTATTAAAGGCGTAATTAGAAGGAAAACGAGACCTATTAGAGACGGGCCTCTCAATTTTGAGCCTTGGCCAAGGGGTGAAGATGATACCAGAGCTGGCTCTTCCCTCTTTAAACTTCCACACTACAACAACGAGATGACTTTGAACTGGAGAGATTTATCATGCATCATCCCAACTATACAGTGCGCATTTGAGACTCGAATCCATGATTCTGTGAGATCAAATTTCCACGAAAACTAAATTCATGAGAGAAAATAATATTTGGCTGGGGTTTTTCCCCAGCCGTGTCAACAAATGATTGTGTATATGATTCAAAATATTTAAAGTGAGCAGAGTTATAAGCCAATCACATTCAATCAAGTTGTGTCACTCAGTAAGAAGAAAAACCCAACTTTTATATGTATATTGGGAAATATTCCTCCAGGAAATGATGTCTGTACACAATTATCGTGTTTTCGTTACGTAAGCGGTTTAAAATCGTGGCAAGTATTCTGTTTGAAAACGATTTCCTACGAAAAATTGTTTTTTTCCCGTGATTTAGTTTATTATCTGTCTCCAGATTCGATTGATCCTACATTGGTCATGAATTGTTGATTTAATGTATTTTATGATATCACAGTATAGATTGCTCTGGAAGCATATTTAGTTATACTATCAACCATCTCGTTGCTTATGATTCCTATGTTTAAAGGTAAACAAAAAAAATAAGAATTTAGGTTATGAAATGTTTTTAACGTTTCAATGATCAATTGACGAGGTGAATGATTTTGGCGATTGAAAGATTTCAATACACACGAGGAATCTGTTAACATGCTGATAATGGTGTATTTTCAACAACGTGTTTCTGACAAATTCAAGGAAACCAACTTAAGTTTCATCTTGATAAAATACCATTAACTGTTTGTAACATTTAATGCTTATGAATAAAGCTCGGAAATGTGTAGGTCTTTACTTTTTGAAACAAATGTTTATTTCCATTAAATGTTTCGTATTGATCAAAATTCAAAATCATTTAAACTTAATAAATTTTTTGAGCATTAAAGTTATTTATATGTATGATCTCTGACATTTTTCTCATTAGAATTAATTTTTGTAATGTAGCTGCCACGATTCGTTTTGAAAAGTTTTCCAATTAGTAATATCACATTTGCATACTCTAAATTTGTAATAGAAGTTTCTTATTTCAATTTTTATTTAAAGTATCAATTAGGAAATTAATTCACTTAATCACTCAACATGATTGGGTTTCTTTCTCTAAATTATACAAACTGACAAACTGCTTTTCAATTCATGCCACAAATTTTGCATTTACCCTTTATCTTAAGTAATCGTGAGATATCTGAATTTCCAATAGCAAGGATACATTTTATAGAAGCATTTAAAAATCGTATTAAAATAATTACATAAATAAAATACAACATATATATATATATATATATATATATATATACTTTTTCTCAAGATAATTAAAAAAAATGCACTTATTTAACTGTTATTTTTTTCTGTATAATTCGAATACTAAAATATTTTAATGTTATGAATTTATTAAATTTTTTTCTTAAAAACTCTTATATGCAAGTAACACAGCGGAAATTAGTTTTTTATGCTATTTTAAATTTCTTTTTCTATGAATTATGATCAAGCTTATATTTTTCCTATATATAATGTTCATCTTGAATGTCACCCCTTTAATAAAAATCAGTATAATTAAAAATGTTATTTTATATTTTATATAGATTGAAAAATGAGATTCTCTGATTAAAAATTAAACTTTCGTTTGGGTTTACATTTTGTAACGTTTAATGACGAACAGTAAATTATTACAGTAATTTTTTTGCTACGTTTAGCATCTAATACTGTTTTATAACACTAATTTATACAAACTTATATAAAATATATTGCTTTAGAAAACTTAATCTGATTATATTTTTATACTTTATTTCCAATACAAACATATTTAAATAACTGCATGAGATTTCACATTACTTACTTGAAAAGATTTTGATTACACGGCAAGAGATTTGATTGTAAATTTTTAAACAAAGAAATAAGAACTGTGCCATTCTTGGAACTTTCCTTAACCCTTTCGGGATGAACATACCACATACGCATCACTCGCGTTCAAGGTTGAGTGTACCAAATATGCACCACTGGTGAAAGAGCTTTTGGAACGAACAATGCGTATTCGCATCTTAAGGTGGAACGTTTTCTAAGTGCGAGGGCTGTTTTTTTTTTCAACCTCCGATTGGCTATATTAAAAAGACGGGTAAATGTAAAAAAATAATTTTATTACCAAAAGTAAAGTACAACAAAGGTTCTCTGCATAATCACCTTGACGATTGAGGCATTTGTCATATCTGTGAACGAGCTTTGCAATACCCTCTTCATAAAATGTTTCCGCCAATGAATTGAGGTGAGTTGTGACCGATTCTTTGAGCTCCTGGTCAGTTTGGAAGCGCTGCCTCCAAAATCTTCCTTGATGAGCAAGGATTTCGTAGAAATAATAATGATGGTTACAGATGACTCAGAGAATAGGATTGAAAGGTCATCTAACATTTATATACCAACAACGATAATCTTTCTCCCCAGAGATCTTTCTCTGGATAATCTTAATAGCTCCCCAGAGTCACTTGCACACTAATACAATGACACGCACATACAAACCTCACACAAACATTGAGGCTCACAATGAGTTGCGAGACAAACAATCTAACTTAACAATTAATTAATCTACATCAACAGCTCCTAAGACAGACGAGGAACCACATATCATACATGTATGTCCATTTCATAATATTGCAAATTCACTATAATTATCTGTTAAATAAATACAAGTGCAGAAAATGTTGAGCTTGTTATTTAAGAAATATCATCAGTTGTTAATTTTTTTTATTCTCATTTTGGATTGGAGTTTCCTGTATCCCACTATACTATAATTTAATCTTTTTGAAATTTTTCAGATCGGTTAATTCATATTTCATAGTTATAAGATAATAATTAAATTTGAGAAACGGAGGGCCGTATTACCAATAGCAAGATAGTATGTAACGATAATTGCACTGTCTATTGAATGACCATTCTTTCACGGCACAGTAGCTACGGCACAGATATCCTGGTAGATCCTTTATCTGGTGGCCGCAATATTGCAAAGGATGACGTTACTAATACGTTGTCTATGTTTGTCAAATAGGTGTTTTTCAAACGAGCGCTGAAAGCTAGAAAACTACGTCATAGGCAATATTTTACTGATCTCATAGACAACATTTAGACAACGCATATACAACGTTTTGGTGACCTCTTCCACTGCAATATCAGGGCTTATTAGATAACTGTACACGTTTTATAAGAAATCGTAGCTTTAGCAGTGTCTGGATGCACTCTATGCTCACTTCCCATGTAATTTGTTTGTAAGAATAAAACATTTTAAAATGTCATAATATAACGTCATAATGTCTTATTTATACTGAGATACCTATAAATAAGAGCTAACATGACTTTTTGGGAATATTTTCTAAATTCACAACGATGTAAAAACTTATATTAAAATTTCTTATAATAATTATTCTTGTTCGAAAGTAGTGCAATCGTAAAATAACTGAATAACTGATTTTCTTTTTACCAAGATCCTTGGATGTTGACAGTTCTGGGGAAAAACAAAAATTAAAAAATTAAAGCTAAAGGATCTTTCTTAATTCACATTTTCTCTCTATTAAACATAACTTTTAATGATAATCTGATTCTTTTAAACAGAAATACAATACGATATTACAAAAATTGGGCAAGATGCAACCGTGTAACAGAACATGATAAAGTGGTTCATAACTGACATTAAGTCAAAGTTATAAGTATATATCCAACTCAGATAAACATGATTTTTAATTTCTCTCTTGCAATGTCTTGCGTTTAATACTACATATTGAAAGTTTTAAATGGGGATAAAAATTCGATATTGAAAGTGAAGGATTCAGAAAAGTTAACAAATAAAACTGCGTAATTAAATGCTGTATAATAGTAATTAGTGTATTTATGAGTATTGTCTCTAAAGTTTCCTTCGATTAAAAGTTGATATTTCCATCAACTTCATAAGAAGGATCTCATTATGTGTATTTTTCATCTTATTTATAAATTTGAATGTTTGTCTGTCTGTCCGTTATTGAAATCTACACCGTTGATCATAATACTTCATAAACGTTTAGGCTTTTTTGCATATTTCAGTAAAAATATACGAATGTATAAAATATCATGATACTATATTTGTTCTATGACATTAAAATCCTGAGCTAACAATACATTTATTGCTTTTAATTGTTTTATCAGCAAATAAAGAAATTCACAGAATAGTTAAAAGCAAATTCCTAAAACTAATCTAATTCCAATAGTTAAAATAAAATTCAATGTTGACATAGTGATTCTTTAATTTATTTTTTAATAGCCGAAGTAGCTTAGCAGTTATCTTCGTAAGCTCGTCGCTGATATTTTTTTCATCAAAATCACAGGTTCCAACCCTGATGTCACTAAAGACCCTCCATGATGTTGGAATGGTGCATGATAAATCTATGGAGGTAGTAATTCCTCCCGTTGGCTTTGAACGGAAGTTTATAGTGGTAGGTGCAAATTCATCACTTGACTTAAGTTCATATGTACAAGACCCGTCGCCAATAACCTTTGCGTTGCTTCTAAATGTGACGGTAATATACAATCAATAAATTAATCGATTTATTTCCTATTATAAACTTGCACAGAACATAAAAATCATACCTTTTTATGGTTGATAGTGGGATTCAATTAATTTTTTTCTAAAATGTCTTCTCTCTTTATTGCTAGGCATCTTGAAATAATTTAATGCTGCGTTACGCCAATTCGCTGTCAAAGGATAAAACTATCGCAACCATTGATAGTCAAAGAAAGACGAGTAATTAACCACAATATATATATCAAAGAACTCTATCTACTTTTTTTTCTCTTCCTTTCTTCCTGGAGAACAGGAAAACGGAACGGTGAATCTTGTGTCCAATTAGATTACGTTACTTCCATTCGAAATTTCGATTTTCAGGATAGCTAATTAATATATTTTTTTGTGACTCTCTCAATATTTTAATTAAGGGTAGCTTATGAGTGAAGTAAAAATATTTAATTGAGAAAATAGGAAGATAAGTTTTTCGTGTTTCTAAATATTAAGAATGAAGCATATACGGAAGAATCATATAATAAAAGAAGCTTTCAATCAGAATAACTATAATATATCAAATGCTTAGGTTTTCGTGATTTAATTATTTGAAAATAAAATTATTCGTCCAGAAAATAATTCATAATTATTAATTATGATACCTCTTATTTGTTGATTATGTTTCGTTTAGGCTTCTTGAAAAGGCATGCTCTAAAAATAAAATGTGATAGTCATTTGTTTTCTATCATTTTAGCTTTTAAATTAGTATTACCAATTGCTTCCTGAATAATCGAATTCAATATTTATAGTTATATAAACTGGAACAACTTTTTAAAGAAACTTCACGATATGCGGTTGATTACTAATAATTTTGCTGTCCCATTTTTGCTGCCCCATTAGTAACAATACTTGTGCAAGACTTAAGAAAAATTTAGAGTTTTGCTTTAAAATATTAAAATTTCTTTTATTATTGAATCCCAAACGATGAAAAGTTCGATAACCTCAGTCAATAAAATATTTATCAAATTCCATGATGCACTAAATTAGCAAAGTGTTTGATGTCTGCGTTGACTGTAATTCAAATTTATGTAATCGGTCACACCATTGTCTTGAATTATTACATTAATGTTTTAATGAAAATGTTTTGATATATCACAAAAAGTTAATTTCTACAATCCTCGTTGTTTATACATTTAAATAGCAAACTACAGTTATAATAGCTTGTTGTCTGATTCCTTAAGAATAAACTCTGATTCGAAATTACTTATAAGAATAACAAAAATAAAATTCTTGTAAAATTTAACATCTCTAGAAAAAGCAAACTCAAATTTGAAAGAAAACATTTTCCATCACTAAAATTTGTTTTTCATCTATATACATATTTAATATTACAGGAGAAAATAGAATTGAATTCGAATTGTAGCACACTGAGTAGTCTAATTTCAAATTTCGATTTCTATAAGTTTTCTGAATTCTACAAATCGAATGTTTATTTTTTTCAATGAAAAACGTCACAACACAGCATTTTTAATGAAAGAATTAGCAGTTAGAATCAAAACTATTTACCAAACAGAAATTCTAACTCTATGAAACAAACAATATATGTTAAAATTCAGAGGAATTAAATAAAGTCGTTCGATACAAAATGCTTTTTAAGACTTCAGTTGAAATATTTTCAGTAATAACATTTTTTGTTATTCTTACGAGTATTTTCTTCTTCAGCTGTCTGGTTTTTTTTGCAGTAATAAAAATCTTTTTTTTTTTATCAATTTGAAATGTTTAAGAATATGTGTTATTTTAAAAACATAAAAATCTGGTAGTATTTTCCCAAAAAAGGCAATTAGTCTTTTTATTCTTCTATTATAAAAAGATTTGGTGACTTTTGAAGGAATATTGCTTCAATACTGAAAGCAGCTGTATTTTTTCAACTAAAATAATTAAAACTCTATAAAAAACTTGTAAATTCTTAATAGTAAAATTTTCCTTAAAATTAAAAAAATATGAATAGCTAATATTACGGATCTAAACCAGCTACGGCTTGCAGAAATAACTTTAAATATTTTTTTTTCATATTTGCAGTTGTGCTAATAATAAAAATTTAATAAGTTAACATACCTTAGCGAATAAATTTTGCAATGCTTGTCTTCGAAGTTATAAACCGATTTCTAGGTAGCAATTCAGAGCAAGGAATAGAACAAAAAAAATTAATAAACAAGCAAACGATGAAATACTATTTGCTTAATATTTATAATTAAACTACATATACGTTACCATTACAAAAAAAGGGGTGGACACATTCAAAAATATTTTAAATATTAAATTAGAAAAAAATCGTTCAAATTAATTTTATTTTAGTCACTTCAAAATATTAGCGGGATTTAAGAGGTAAAAAATATTCTTTTCAGTCGAACCTGAAATCATTTTTTCTTACAGAAAAAATTTGCTATATTCTCCATTTCATTTGCGAAAATACAAATAAGTATTTTGTTTTAAAATTCCGTATCGTCAGCAATCTTTTAATTTGTAGTTTTATCCTAAATATAGATGTTAAATATTTTTACTGAGGGATTAGAAACAAAGAAAAAGCACAAGTATAATTAACAGATAAGAAATACGTTAATTAAAATTTATGCATAGTTCTTTTTCATAGTTTTTCTTAAATAGAACAACTGGGAAAAAAAAATTATTTCGGAACCACTCTCTGAATTAATAAAATTTATTTTAATACTACATTATAAATTAAAGAAAATATGTCAGTCTTTACTCGTTTTAATATAGAAAATATTTTTACCTTAAATATTAAGATTTTTCATGGTTTGTCTTTAAAGAGAAATGCTCTTCTAAAACTCTTATTCGAAAAATAAAAAAACTTTGCGATGAAATAAGAAGTATGAAAAAAAAAGTATTTGATTTTCAAAGTATTTATAGTACCACAGTATAAGATAAAAAAAAATCTAAAATCTGTGCCAATTTAGTTCGTTTACTAACACTTTTCTTAAGTACACTGTAGAAAACTTACTTCACACAAAGAAATATATATATCACGATACACTTAAATACTCAAACTAAACAGAACGTCCGAAACATAATTTGACAAGAATATAAGAACCTTCTCATTCTAATGACATTTATACACATGAAATTATAAGTACAATGGCCTATTCGGGCTTAGAATAATTGCTTAGTGCTTGCAGCAATTTCACAATTCGCATTATTTCCAGAACTTTCTGTATTCCAATTGATCGAATAGTTACAATTCCAGCTTTCTAATTACCGGTAGGAGTTTAGAAGGAGAAAATCATTCTCGATTTTACTCGATAATTTGCTCATGCTGATTTTCAAACGTTAGAAGACCTACTAAGAAAACTAGTATTTTATGCTTTCGATTAGAGCGCCGTCTATCGGTTCACCGCTTGCTCTCCGCCTATGCAATATGGTGAAAGTTGCTTATTTATAAGTTTTCTATCTCCTCTTAAATTTTTGCACAAGAATTTTAAAACACCCTGTATTTCATACAAATGCAAACAGGTAGCAGGTAAATTTAAACTTTGTAAATTTAAAAATAAATTTGATGATAATGTAATCTGTTCAATTAGTACTTAATGTGTTTTATACCATACTAATTAATTTCAAAAGTAATTTTTCAGTTACTTAATATTTAATGACGTCTTTAGGATGTTATTCTATGATTTTGAAACAAATCTTATAGTTTAAACACAAGTTGACTTAGTTTTTGCTCTACAGGCTTTTATATACAATTCTAACCATTTAGATCTGAGTTTAGAAAATTTTAACACCATAACTGCAACTTCACACCTCTAATGTCCATACTAAGCCTCGTAAAGATTTTGAAAACCAATACAATTTATATAGATCTTTTAACCATTTATTATTTACTCTGTAAAAAGAATGTAGTAATATAAGGAATTAAATGCACAACTCGAAAATTATAAAATAACCAGTATTATCATTAGATAAACGAGGGCTGCCAATAAATACCGAAAACATTTTCAGTTATAATTGCAAATATTTATCACAAAATTTCATAATTCTAAGAGTTCCAATTGCTCTTAAGCATTCTAATCACAAATAGGAAATAAACATATTTAATTCCATTTGATAGACTTAAATAAAGACATTAGAATTTGTGTATTTTAAGTAAAAAATATTCCTCGAAAAGTCAATAACATCCATAGGTCAATACCTTCTACGCCGAGTAGCATTTACATACCCCAAAAGCTGTAGATCGCCCTATTAATTTTAGAATAATATAGGACAGCCAAAATACAAGCCCTCTTGCATTATCAAGGGGTTTTTTTATCCTTCTCAAATTAATTCTCTAATGCTGGGGCACTTAAACACGCACTAAACTTATTAATGAAAAAAATTTGTATCTACATAATTTTTTCTCCTCCACAAATGCAAATCTTTTGATTAAGCTTTACTCGCTGACTAATTAAGCATTCAATTTAGCAAATGTTCTGAACTTCAACTTTTGAAATATATCAATGCGAATCGCCGTGAGTGCATTCCACTCGCAGTTCAATAAAGCATGAAATTAGTCTCATCACACTTGTAATAAGAGGTGGCATTAGACGGAAGTTTTTTGCAGTGTTACACTTTTTAATCCAAAAAAAACCATTTTTTTTCAAAGTGTTACAAGGAATCAACATTATTCGTAATAAAGTAATTGAAATTGGAAATATGCAGGAAATTTCAGGAGTTTCCGATACCAATTGTATGTAATTTTTAAAGATATTATATCACTTAAAGTTGTGTTCTTTGCTAGCATGTTATTATGAAAATAAAATGCTAACAGTTTAAAAAGGAGCTGAAATCAGTTGACACTAAATCATAATTTAACAACTTAAACCGGAACTATAAAAGTTTCCAAATATATATGCCTTGGTTTTATTTATTTTAGGGTAACCAGAAAGTATGGTCGTTTTTCTACGTTAAATTTAAACAGATAATTTTTATCAAGTTTTTGTTTTTAATAAATGATGTAACCACCCTCGTTATTAACAACCTTTGCTCATATAGAGTGCAAATTTGTAATTCTGTACCTATAAAAATCAATTGGTTTTCAAGCAAAATATCTGGAGATAGAATTTTGGACATCGTCCTATTTTTCAGATTTTTTGCCACTCGCAAAATGTTAAAGTAATCGGAATAAATGGATATCTGATGGCGCAATATCGGGCTAGTATGGTAGGTGATACACTTCCCATCCAAATTCATTATTTTTTTCCAAAGTCCATATTACACAATACCGTCTTGCATAAACATGTTGGAGAATAATGCCTTTTCTATTGGAAATCGCTGGGCATTTCTCAATTAAAGAATGATTTACTCAATCGCATTGTTCACAGTAAACGTCTGCATTCATAGTTTGTCCAGGTTTCAGCTTTTGAAAATGAACTACTCCACGAATACTCCACCAAACACACAAAAGCGCCTTAGGTGTGCATCTTGGCGATTCATTTGAAAAATGATACTCCTTTCGCGTTTTGAATTACCATAGAGCACCCATTTTTCATCTCCAGTGAACAAGCGATCCAAACCCACTTCTGTATTGTGCCGCTGAAACAATAAGTTATGTGTAGTGGATCGATTAGCTCTGTTTTCTTCGGACAGATTATGAGGTACACAAATACCTGCTCTGTTTACTTTTCCAATCTGCTGTAAATGTTCTTGGATGGTCTACCAAGGTTGGTTAAGAATTTTTAACTGTTCTTCGTGTGACACGGATTTGCTTCCACTTCCGCCCTTAACATGTCATTGTCTGAAGTTGTTAGTCTTCCTGGTTGCTATTCGTCAAAAAGGTGGAAGTTAACGAATTTCAACTTAGAAAACCACTTTTGGTATCCATGAAAGTCTAATTTTTTTGTACCAGTAGTTGCATTACTACACTTGTGAAACTCAAAATACATATAATGTAGGATAAGTATCTCTTTTGGTATTTGATTGGCCATTTCTCCTAAAATTGCAAAAAAAATTAAGATTTAATTATTTACGAGTAAACAAGTCACTCTAATCATAAAATGTCTTTAAAACGACTTCGAAGCACATAATGAGCTGATAAATGACTAACGAATATCGACATCCGCAGAAATGATACGAGACCTCGTATTACATCCCGGTCCCCAAAATGGTATAAGATATTATGAAAAGTTTAGAGAAGATGATTTCTGTTACATATTGGAAACAATTTTGCTTATGGTGGTGAACTTTTTTTTTAATATTATAAAGAATTTTGGAAGCTGAAGAAATCGATGCAAAAATTAAAAGAAAATGACTACAATTAATGAACTATTTTAGGAAATGCTATGAATTAATAATGCCTACATTTCCTTATTGAAATCCACATATATCATAGAGCTTAATTAAATAGTCAATAAGAAAACAATTTCAATTAAAGAGACATCAGAAGGAGGACAATACAGTTTACTGAGTCTCTTCACAGAGTCAGCAAGATCGTTCTCTCTCCCAGATGATTCTTCAAGCTCCTAAATTCTTCCTTAGTGATTTCTTAGTTTACCAACAACTCGCATCGAATTAGTCACTACTCGAATACAGTGAGAGATATATTTTAGACAAAATCTTACATTCGTTGTATCAATACGAGTATAAATAAACACATATTAAATAATACTTCAACTGAACCTTGTTGGAACTGTTTGGATTATTGTAAATCGCCATCAATGATCGGAAATATAATTTGTAAGACACTGAAAATATTAAACTAACTCTAAGAAAATAAAGTACCACTCTTGTAAGCATAGTTGACACATTAATCAATCTCCTTAGTACCAGTCTATTGACCAGAAAAAGGAACAATTGATTTAGTAAATAGCCTTAAATAATATTAGTAAAATTATTGGATTCATTGTAAATCATGGAAAAGTCCAAAAGAATGTTTTTTGGAAGCATTTAATTAAATATATTTGAGAGCAGCAATTTAAGTGCAGTCGATGGTAATACATCATTTAGAGATATATTCAGTATATATATTTCATTTTAATCACAATTACTTTATTTATTTCTGCATTTTTTTTTCAGAGTAATATGATAACACCCTTTTTCAATACACATTTAATGTGACTTTGGAAATTAATATAAATAATATTGCAAATAATTGGAAGACATCATTGGTAATTTAATAAGATTTAAATATATTTTTAATATTATTACTTTAAAATTAGCCACACATATTACATCTTTAAAAATACACCTGGTCAAATTATTTGCATTTGTAAAGAATAAAAAAATATCTGATGCAGTGATTACAAATAGATTGTTTCTTGATACTAAAAATTGCCTCTAATATTATTAGTAATATTAATTTAAGTTAAAGATTACAGGCCATAAGGAATAAGCGATATGGAGAAACCGTATTTTTTTTCCCAAGTTCCTCACGTTTTAATGAATGTATGCAGAAAAAAGAAAGATTTTTAAAAAACTCTTTCCAAAATTTTCGAACTTAATTAGAAATATAATTTAAAGAAGCATTTATGGTAATGTATCTATCACCTATCATCCTTTCTAAAAATTCAAATCAACTGTGACCATAAAAAGAAAATTTCTTAATACTCAAAGAATTCAAAAACTTTTATTATCTACTGAAAGAAGGTGAGTTATTTATTACACGGAAATATTATAAACCTATTTTTATCAAAAGCGTTTAAAAATTTAGAATCGGACCTAATTTCACAAACATGTAGTTTTAAGCATTTTTTTCAATCAGCATATAAATAGATAAGCCTGAATATTCATATCTCCATTAAAATTTAAATAGGTAAATATTTTCAGTTTTGTTTATCAGTTAAATTAACATAGCAGGTTTTCGGTGAGTGAGTTTAATTTATCCATTAAATGACATTGAAGAAATCAATAGGAAAAGTATTTTCTCCTACAGAATATCAGCGAACAGTATCTACAGAATATCAGCGAACAGTATCTACAGAATATCAGCGAACAGTATCTACAGAATATCAGCGAAATGTTACTTTAAGAATCTGATAAACTCAGTTCGGCAAAACACATAATCTAGCAAGACTAATAACTGGCAATTCTAAAAAATAAGATTTAGTATAACAATTAGATAGGTAAAATACTAATGACAAATGTCTCTTTTTCCGAATGCTATACTGCACACAATGCAAAACGCATTTTTCAGTAAAAAGAGTGTGCAAAATCTATCAGAACTAAGAGATATACCAAAAATAAATTCCATAGATATCACCTAAAGTTAAGTCAAGAATAAAATTCATAAAACTGTCGCTACATTCTAAAACAATTAATTGACATCAGAGTTTAGCCTTAAGATCCTGAAATACAAACACCGATGGCGAAAATTATCAAATTGTTATTTCAAACTTCTATAAATAAATATAATTTCTTTGTTAAAGTAATGTATGAAATTAAATTTTACCTAAATTCACACTGTGATAATTCTTAATAAGCATAATACACAGATTATTAGAGCTCATGTACATAGAAATGTAAAACACATATGTAAATCAAACACTTATTTTTCCTTATGGAACTATAAAAGTAAACTTACGGAATTAAAAACAGATTTTATGTCCTTCACATTTACGAAGGAATTTATTGACAATAAGAAATTGATGAATATATTTCTAACACTTTCTTTTTTTCCGATAAAGTATCTCTTTCCCAATAGCTTACTTAAAAAATTCTAGCATCGTAAATGTTATCCATATTGGCTTTGCGGAGATTGAGAAATTCGGAAACGAGGCAGGAACACTGTACCTGAGAATAAAGTACCACCACCACCACAGGAAGTGTCTTCCTTCAAATTCCAGATTTCAATCGATGCGCATATATCTATTCTTTTACGCTCTACTTCATCCTCTCTCTCTCTTTATATATATATATATATATATATATATACACGCTTCTTCCTGAGCAGAGAAATGGAAAATTCTTGTGAGGTGATTCGATCATGCTCCAGTGACACCACCAGTGGCCATCAGAACCAATCTCCACAATATTCTCTATCTGGTAGTAAACATCGTTCATTTGAAGTCTTCAAGACAAAACTTTCTTTGGTTTCTTATTTGTTTCAGAGAACCATTTGGATGTCGGTTTTGTTCTACTGGAAGATTCGGAAGAAATATCGGAACTATTCAGAAAAGTTTATTTGCCGTTGAAATTTTTTTGCCTATGCTTCGTAATGAATATGTATCTTATATATATTATGTATTTATTTATATTATTATATGTGTTTCTGATTTAAGGGGACTTAGTTCCTTCAAAAATTCAATTTTTCAAAATTATTTTCAAAAAAAAATGTGGAATTTTAGGAGCATTTAAAAGTAAACCGTATCAAAATCAAACAATTATTACGCCTTGTACAACAAAAATGTAAATGACCAAAGTGTCTTTTTCTTTGTACTTCAATGTAAACAAACCACTTTTTTTCAGTTTCTTATTTTCATACTTTCCCTCTGGATAAGAAAAAATGTTTAGTATGTAGATTTTTAAAATTTCATATGAGTGTTGTACTTGTAGATCTTTATTCTGTATACCTCAGTTTTGTTAATATGATGATTAGGTTTTATTTTATAGCATGACAAATGAAAACAGTTACCAATTCCTAATTTTAAAACGTTTTTTTTTTTTTTAATTTTCAATTTTTTTTAAATGTGAGATAAACTTTAAATTTAAGGTTTACAGAATAAGGTTATTATGTAGCTTTAATTTGGTATAATGATGATGGTTTTACTGTACATCTTTAAAATATTATCTTGCGAGTAATTGAAGGTAAGTTAAATTATTTTTTAAATTTTTTTACGCATATATCCAGTTGTTTTAGAAAATATTAATTTATTGGCAAAACTTGATTCTCTATATTTTAAACCTTTTACTTTATTATACTAACTGGCAAAGTTTCATATTAAAATGAGCAAAAGTTATTGATTTATGATGAATCAAAAAAAGTGTGCCAAAACGTTCTACTTTTGATTTCGAAAAGTACTAAGTTCCCTTAACTGATTTGAACCCTGACGTGTTTGGTGAATTGATGGAATCTTGGAGACAAATCGAACGTTCTCGTAAATTCTGCAATTTTCCCATTACATCTAATAGCAGATAAATTATGTATTCTTCCGGAATTTCCATGTGATGCCACAGTTCCGGGGGACAGCTGTAAACATACTGATATCCTAGCCTGCCTGAGACTACCTTTGAATTGCAAAGTAACATTTTAAAGTTTTACTCAAAATGCAAGTTAGTAAATTGCAGATCTAAACGCTATTAAAAGGCTGTCATATTTTGAAGTAGTGATTTGCTTCTGTTTGTGCTGTTGATATCTACAAGAATTCTTTTTGCCTCTTATGTGTTCCTAATCTGTACAAGTGCTTTTTTTCTCGATTGTGCTCTTAATCTGTACACGTTCTGCTGCATGTGTTTTTTCATTTCCTAAATATTTGTAAGTAAAGCGTCATTATACATTATTCTTCATGTTGGCTGTTTTCACTATACACACTCAGGACGATTTTCGTAACAATATGTTATATATCTATTTCTAAGTTCCATTTATATTTTTCGTTTTCCAGAGGCTATATATCGTTCTTCCAAAATGGAAGAACGATAACAAATGAATTTGAAATAGAATTCCATTAAATAATATTAAGAATTGATGTTTATATTATATTCATTTGTGTAACAAATTCATCATCAAAGGTGAGATGGAAATTTAGAGAATGAGCTTACACAATTCTTATCTTCGTCATTCAACGATGAATTAAAGTTATGGGTAACTTCGCCCAATTCTTTTTTAAATCATTTGATCAGGTAGAGAATTTAATTATATTTTTAGTATTGTCTTATGTTTACAAATACAAATGTGAACATTTGCAGAAGCTAAGTATTTTAAAGGATTGAAATATTCTAAAGCAGTTTTTTTCTCAATAATGATTCAATTGGATTTGAAATGAACGATTTTATAATAAATAAAACTCTAGGAGTTGAAGCTCGAATCTTATGAATAGCACTTTAGAATTCTCTGGAATTTTTACGTTTGTTGATTCAACTCCTTAATGTCTTTCTCGATTTCCTTTTACAGTAAGTGAATCGCGTCGAAGTTCATTGATGGAAAAGTCAATACGGTTACTTAAGCTTTTACCAGTGTATTGCAAAACATTAAGGCTCAAAACAAACCTTTTCGTACAGAACATCAATTTCTGTTAAAATAAGCCATTTGTCTAAATTATATTACTCCTTAAATATTAATTAATAAGCAAACTAGATCATCTGCGATTAGAAAATCAACACAAATAAAGCAGGAATAAGAGTGCAAGCCATTTCTCCCGACAGGCAAAATTACAATGGTAATCGAAAAGCGAGTGTTTGATCTATACCATAAATTACAATACGAAAAATTCCGAAATAAATTGGATATGTGAAATTTCTGAAAGGGGTGCTGTAATAAACATTCTATGTCTTTGCTAGTTATTGTGAACTTTCACCTGTGCTTCTCCTTTCAAACTATATTCAGTAAATTGTGAATTTACAAACCATTTTGCTTATTTGTGTTACAGGATAATTTTCTACAAAATTAGTATAATCGATTTTCTTGCTCTGAGCTGTGTTTAAATGTGTTTACATTGAGTATATATATATATATTATAATATAAGTGATGTGTTGTGTGTGTGTGTGTGTGTGTGTGTGTGTGTGTGTGTGTGTGTGTGTGTGTGTGTGTGTGTGTGTGTGTGTGTGTGTGTGTGTGTGTGTTGTTAAATAATTTAAATTTATCATGATTTAATACATGTTATTGAATTCCCTATCATTAACCTATAATAACAATATACGCAAAGTCTAAGCCAATATACCTTATTTTGATTATTGATATTTTCCATGTCGGGTGTTTGGATTAGTTTATAATAGTTTACTGACGGAAACACTAAGCTTTAGATATTTTTTCTTCATGTCGACCTAACATAAGAGCGACTGAGAATAGAAATAGTTATTTTGCTTAACAAAAACATATAATTATCATTTTTATTTCTAGAAGTTAAAAAAACACTAAACAATAGCTAGAAACAAACATTGTTACATGATTTATGAATTTTCTAAAATAGAAAGGTTCATGCAATTAATAAGGATGTTTTTTTTTCGGCATAAATACAAGGTTATATTCTGAGACTATCAAGGAAAATTAATTTTTCTCTTTTGAAAGGAAAAGATTAACACACACACTTATGAATGCTCGATAGCACAAATTAAAAATTCACAAAATCCTCGAAGACAGCAATTCATAACATATAATCGTATAATCACATGACCATGTAAACTAACTTAAACGCACAATCACCTACATATATGTATAGTTTCAAGACTTTCCTTTGACGAGTTACTTGAGTTGGCTGAGGGCATCTTGTTGCGACTTGTTGATATTTGGTGAGTGCATTCACCTAAGTGTTCAATACATATTTAACATTCCTACCAGATGTATTCAATTCTTGGCTGTAAAACCCTCCATAGACATCAGTATTCACTCTGTGGAAGAAAAATTATGTTTAAGGATTCAATAACGATATCATAATTAAAAAATTTAGAAGGAAAATTGTAAGATTTTTCATAAGTTCCAATTAATCCATCGCGAAGCTGGAAAGTATGCAAAGTCTGAGACAAATCCGCATTACAGCTGCAACGGAAATTATTATATATAACACTCTCTTTAAAAAGTAATGCATTCAAAAATTTAAAGATTCTTTTCATGAGAACCATTTACAACTAAAAAAGCAGGGCCTTTTCATATTACCATAAACAATTTAGAAATCAACGTGTCTTCGTGTGTAGAAATACAATCTATACAATTCGAAGAGTGAGTCTGATGTATCTGCTTATTAGATCGAAAATGTGTGGTTCTTCTCAGTGTTTATTGGATCTCACGATTGTGTCACTTTTTTATTGTTCTTTATATTAGTGTTTTGATAAATTGTGAAGTTTTATGTATGGTTCTGATTGTAGAGACCTATTCCCGTTTTTCGATTTTATAAATAGCATGCATAAAATCGAACGAAGGCATCTAATTTTTTTTAATCATGTCTTGTTTAAAAAAATTAATACTATTTTATTAATTATGCTTACATCTTTAGAAATAGTAGGTCCTAATGTATTATCAGCATTTTCATTACCTGGTTCCAAATTAATGTTCCTTTGTCAGAGAATGAACATTTCTTTAAAAACATTGGGAATGAATCTCAATCTACATCGGACCGTTTGGATTGCTTCCATTTCTTTCTTACCTGATGGTTTTTCAGTGGATCTATCTTCGTTGCCAGCATCGGTTTTGGCTTTCTTTTGATCAAAGCAACCATTCTCTAATTTGTCCTAAAACTGTTCGTGCCGTACTTGTTGAAATTTCATACTTTTGTTTTGCAAAACCAGTATTTTTCATGCTACTTTCTAGGTATCTTATTAATGAGAAGTTGTCCTTTCGCACTTAAATATTTCCGGTTAAAGGTCACGTTTATTGTAATAAAATCTAAAGCTCAAATGAATTTAAAGTACTGATCTCGATCCAAGTTAGGAAAAGTATTCTTAGGACAGAATTTATGGATAAAATATATGTTGCTCATTAGGAAAATTTTCATTGGTTGAATAACTTTCAATCCTTCGTGATTTTCGTAAAATAATTTTTTTTTCTCATTTAATTTATCTCTTTTTATGAACGAAATCCATGAACACATTTTTATTTCAAGAGATGAGCACAATTTTTTTATGCCAAAGATTTTGTTCGATGTATAAAAATTTGTTTGTTATACAGAAGCTGATTTGTAGGGAAAAGTTAAGATTCATAAGAAATGTTAAATATACCAAGATTTTTGATACATTAAAGAGTGATATATAATGTTTCGACTACATACAACAAATATTCAAAGTATCTGATACATAACCAATGTTTAAAAATATTCAAAAATATTTTTTTTTGCTGAAATAAACACAATTTGTTCTGCGAAAATATTTTCCTCACTGAATAAAAGCTTTGTTTGTTTCACAGAAATTGTTTCTATAGTGGAAATTCAAGATTCCCAAAAGATGCTCAATATTTAGAGATTTTGATGTATAGAAGTTCAAAACACAAATGTTTGACTTATTCAACATGTATTCAAAGCAACAGAAACATCTAAAATTGTATAATAAACTTTGTCACAGATTTCTTACATTTCTGTTTTTGAATTCTAATCAAGAATAGTTTTTAAAATAGTTGTTTACTTACATGTTTATTCAAAACAGGAATTAGCAATATTTTTAAATGTCCAATACGTAAAAAGAATATTTATTAAAATTTGGGATTTAATTGTTAAAAAGATTTAATTTAACAAGTTTCATTTAAATAACAATTAAAAACTCATTATTAAAAATGATAAGGGAAAAAAGAAATAAAGGGTTTTTTTGTCTTTTCATTAATTATTTAATAGATTCGAGTAATAAATTTTTCCCCCGCAAATAGCAATAAATATGAAAATCTTTGAATTTTATAATTTTTTACTAAGCTATCCAAAAACTACCGTATTTCATATCATTTCCATTACAGAAAGGTCTACAGAGAGGTATGAGATTCAGGGAAATCATTTTATACTTTTAAAATACCCAATAATAGTTTAGTAATCGTAGCCATCACTAACAAATACTAAATAAATTTTGTTATTAGAAGAAATGAAATTGGGCTATGGAATATAAAATATTTCTGAAGAAGTCATCCAAATTCAAAATTAAAAGGATTCTTCAATGACATTTTTATACCATTAATTTCAAAGTTATTAGCTTTTCATGGGATATTTTTCCACCTAAATTTGAAAATCATGTAAAATAATAAAACATTTCTTCCTGAAAACTGAATAATTGCTTTAGCTTCTATACACACAAAACTTTTTGATTTCGAAGCAAATTTTTTATTTTAATGTTCTTCATCAAGTTAATAAGTCATTTTATTATTATTTTACATATATTTGTATTCATAACAAAATTGCTATATTCTTCCCCCTTTTAAGTGCATAGTATTATTTTTATACAATTTTAATAATTGGTTTTATAGCTTTTGATTTGCTGCACCATTATTTATTCTATTTATCTTGTTATTTTTAAAATAGAATAATGATCAACCATTCTTTTAAAAACTGATTTAACTTCAATTTTATGTCTTATTTTTCTCATAGCGATTCATTCATTTCAATATTTACTTTATATTATATCAAAATATTTTAATCTTTAAAATTTTAAATTCCATTAAAAAGTTTATAGTTTTGTATGTTTTACATTTTTATGTTTTCTTTCGCTGGTCATTTTAATTCTGTATCATTTATTATATCCACTTTTAAATGAAATTAGTGGAAATTAGCTCATTGAATTCGAAAGCGTCGAACCGTAATATAATTATGCAAAAACAATTGGAATGTTGAGCTTATATTTAAAGGCCAGTGAGCACTCTCACAGGTGAAGCAATATGCTTTATATACCCAATTAGAAAACCTTCTAGAAAGTGCAAGATGGCGTGTGTGTGCATTGTAAGACGTGAAACTGTATGCGTTTAAGATTAGCGAAAAAGAGTAGAAGCCAGTATGTCTGCGGCAAGCCCAATATAAGCGCTCGAGTTCATACAGACTGAATGCTAGATGTAGTCTAATCACTAATAATTTATTATTGAAATTATGTTGCGATAAAGAATAGTTTTTAAGATTGTATACGAGCATCATTTTCAAATTTTAGAATTATCTATAACTATTATCTTGTGTTGTTGAAAAAAGTGTCTAAAGAAAGGGAGTTGAGTTAATGCCATGAGCTAAAAAGTTATTACCCTTTCTTTTTGTGTGGTGCACGTAGACTTTATTTAAAATACTTCATACGTATTTAGATTGCCATTAGTTTAGGAATCTATTTCATAGCAATTTGAATTTTTTGTTGAGAGGAATATTTGATCTACAAAGTAAGAGCTTATTTTGTTACATACCTCAATGTGATATTTTAAAATAGTCCATTTGAAATAAATATTATTATTTTGTACTTCATCAGATCAACAGAGATTTTCCCCAACCATGTATACTTTGGAGTTAATCCTAGAAACAAGTCAATTCAGCTGAGAAATTCAATAGCTTCGTTATGTTTGAATTTGTGACTATGTAATTTGTTCATTTAGTACTAAATGTGTTTTATACCATACTAATTATTTTCGAAATTAATTTCTAATATACACGTACATCCTCAGGAAGTTGTTCCATAATTTTGAAATTATTCTGATAATTTAAATTCAATAAAAGTTAATTCAATAAAGTTATTTTTATTTTTTATTCAAATTCACTTAATTTTGCTCATTGGACTTTTATATATAGTTCTTTTAATTTAGAACCTTTTTTAGTTCTTTTAATTTAGAACCTTTTTAATTCTTTTAATTTAGAACCTTTTTTAGTTCTTTTAATTTTATATATAGTTCTTTAGTGTAGAAAATGTTCAGGTACCATAGTTAAAACCTCGCTCCTAAACTTTCCTTACGAACATAGTGAAGATTTTGAAAACCAATATAATTTAGCTTTTTCCACAATTTCTCACTTTTCTCGTAAAAAGTATTTAGTAGAATAAGGATTTAAATGCATAACTCGATAATTATGAAGTAATCAATAGTATAATTAGATAACCATGGCTTACCAATCAATACCGAAAAACCATTTCAAGAATAAATGTAACTAATTACCACGTCATATCATAATTTTAAGAGTAATGAAAACACTAGTTAAAAAAAATATTTTTAATTCCATTTGATAGACTTAAATAATGAGATTAGAATTTGTGCCTTATAACTAAAAAAAATCCTCGGACAGACAATAATATCCAGATGTCTATAGCTCTTAAATTGAGTAGCATTCTCATACCACAAAATATTTAGATCCCCGTCTAATTTTAGAATAACATAGGACAGCAGTAGAACACGCCATCTTGTAATATCAAGGGATTGCCTTATCCTTTTCAAATTAAGTCTGTAATGCTGGTGCACTTAATCTTACACTAAGCTTATTAATGAAAAAAATTTGTTTCAACACAATTTTTTCCTCCTCCACAAGAGCAAATCTTTTGATTAAACATTACTCGCTGACTAATTAAGCATTCAATTCAGTAAATTTTATGAACTTCAACTTTTGAAGGATATCAATGCGAATCACCGAGAAGTGAATTGCCCTCGCATTTCAAAAAAGTGCGAAATCAGTCTCATCAAACTTGTAGTAAGCGTTGGCATTAGACTGGCTGTCATTCTACAGTGTTCAATTTCTTATTCTGAAAAGAAAAACATTTTTCCAAAGATTTATATAGAATGAACATTAATTGTTATTAATTGATTGAAATTGAAAATATTATGTGGAAGTTTTAGATGTTTCCAATACCTTTTTTTGTATGCAAATGTTAAAGAAATAATATTTAAAATCGTGTTCCGTTCTAACATGTTAATATGGAAATAAAATGCAAACTGTTTCAGAAAGAACTTGTTTCAGTTGACTCTGGATCAAACTTTAACACACCTAAAGCGGAGCTATAAAATTTTCCAAATAGATATATCTGGGTTTGATTTGAAATACAGGCTATTATGAAAAGTTTGAGATTATTTCTTCGATGCATAGCTAAGAATTTAATTTTTGATGGTGAATTTCTTTTTTAAATATTGCACGGAGTTTGGGTTGCTAAATAAAATGATGTAAAAATTTAAAGATTTCAAACAACTATAACTAATGAACTATTTTAAGTATTTATATAAACTAGTAGCACTTACCATTCATCATTAAAATCTAGACATCAAGCAGTCATTAAGATTACATTTCCAAAAGAAGATACATCAGAAAAGGTATAGTACTGTTTTTTGGTTTCTTCGCAGATTATAAAAGATTGCGCTCTCAAATAGTTCTTCACTCGCCTAATTTCTGCCTTAATGAATTCTTAGTTTACGAACTTATTCTTATCGAAAAAGCCTATTCTCTAATATAGCGAGGGATCTTTTTTATACGCATTCCTTATGACATTAATACCATACAAATAATAAACAGGCGACAAAAAACTAATATTTTAATTAAGTATTGTTGAGACTTTTAGCAATATTTTAAATCACCATTTGACCTGAAATCTAACTTGTAAAATACAGAAAATTAAAATAACTCCAGTAAAATAAAATGACAATCTTGTCTCATTAGTCATTCTCTTTGGAACCAGACTATAAGCTAGTCAAAGAACCAGTTAGCTTAACCGTATAGCATGAAATACATACTTTAAAGTAGTAGGGGGTAATAAACGTTTTATAAAAATGTAAAGTACACGAGTTTTCATCGGATTTTACCCCCAATTATATTTTTTTTATTTCCGAACTTAAAAAATAAAAGGTCGGTGGTCCACGATTCAAGAAGAGGTCTTATCCCAAACGGATGTCTATTTTGAGGACCTTCCGAAATCTTACTTTTAGACAACGTTAAAAAGTTGGAGAAACGATTGGAAAAGTATATAGAGCTAAAAGAAGATTAATATAATTCTTTTATAAGAAATGAATTTAAAATAATTTGTTGTTCTATCTTTTTCTAAGGGCTTATTGAACGACCTTCCTATCATGAAATACAATTAAATCACAATAATTTTTGCGGATGGTTATCCTCAAACGAAAATCATTCAAAAATCATTTTCAAATATTGTTCAAAACTCATTTTCGAATGAACTGTGTTTACCCAATATGCAATGGCTCTACAATTATACAAGTGGATGGATGTCTCAAATTGAACATTGTTCAAAATGTTTTCATACTGAGCATGTCTCGCTATTTTTTTTTTTAAATTCTGTTTTTGTTATTTGATTACGGATATTTACAGTTTTGAGTATTTTGTCTCATTAGACCAAAAATATATGTTGTAAGTGTTATCCATTTTTAATAAGATAGATGAAGTAAAATGCTTCGGCCGAAATATGTTTAGATATTTCGACAAGGACATACAGCTTATAATCATTTTTTCTTCTTTTACATTCGGACGTAACTAGGCATTAGGATTACTACAATTGCAATTATTACATAGACAAACAACAGTTAGCCATTAAAACTGTTTTGTTTCGTTCAATCGTTTCTGTTCTCTAGATACATTTTTATGCAACACTTCGAACATTTTTTCGTGAATGAAAATGTTCTTATTTGTGTCTGTATTTAAAAGATGTTTCGAGAACGGGAACAGAAGACACCTATATTTATTACAGTCCTGCCATAAGACAGAAAACAAAATTTAAATAATTAAATTATCGAATTAAGGAAATTATCGATTGATAGAGGATGACATATTTATTAAATGGAAATTTTATAACTCTATTTTTATAAAAAGCTCTTAAAAACACAGAATCTGATCTAATTTCCTAGAAACGTAATTTTGAAACATCTTTCAATTAACATATTAATAGATAATATTTAATATTCATATCCTTTTTAAAATTTAGTCAGTTAAATGATTTTTCAGATTGATTTATTAGTTGAATTAACATTGGAAGTTTTAGATGAGAGAATTAAATTTGTCCATAAAGAGACAATGAAGAAAACAAGAAATGAACTATTTTCTCAGAGTCATTCAAAATGTTAAAAACATCAACACAATATCAATAAGATAATCGGTTAAAACTTTGAAAAATTCTGCTTGAAAAAATTCACAATTAAACAAAAATAATACCAGGAAATTCTAAAAAAAAATTTAGGCCAACAATTAAATGAGTTATATGCTGATGGCTAGTCTGTCTTTTTACTACATAATATGCTAGATACAATGCAAAAAGCTTTTTTCAATAAAAAAGGGTATGCAAATCCTTTCAGAACTTGGAGACCGACAAAAAATAAATTGAATGGAAAGAACAAAAAATTAAGTCAAAAATGAAATTCATGAAACTGTCGCTACCTTCTAATACAATTTATTAACATGAGAGTTAGGCCTCAAAATCCTGAAATACCAACAGAGATGGAGAAATTATCAGAATGTTATGTCATACATGTTTGATATATTCGTATATTAAAGACCATTTGTATTAAAAAATTTACTTTTAGTGAATTCTATAAAATATTTAATTTTTTAATTATGGTAATCGGAAGCCAATTAATTTTACATGAATTCACACAATAACATTTCTTAATAAACCTAATAAAGAGATTTTTATGAGCTAATGTATATATAAATCAGAAACACATATGAGCCGCTCAGAAGCCAATGCGGTTAAGTCCATTTTTTGATATTTTCTGATTTTTGGAAATTTTGATGAAATAAATAATAATCTTCTTAGTTATTAAAGGATTTACTCGTTGGTTACTTTTTTCTAGGTTAGACAGCCCTTTTTTTAATAGCTTCTGAATATATTGTATAATAATTTCAGATGCCATTGTGAATAAGTCCACCTTTTATCAATATTTTTTTACATAAACTTTGAAATAAAAATTAAATTCTTCTTCTTTCGATATTTGTTGGTAACACTGAAAAACAAGAAATTCATAGTAACTGCAACCGTTACTTCTAATTAGAATTGTTTGAGTTTTATGCATGTGCGTCAAAACACAAAAATTACAAGAGAAACTTATAAGTATACAATCTTGGTTGCCATGATTTAAAGACTAACGAGGGCTACATGTATGTTTGGCCTATAACCCAAGCATCGCGGGGTTCATAAGAAGTGTCATCGTGTTTAACTAAACACATTAAAGTGTACGCAAAGAATTTTCAAAAAATTATAATGTATTCAGATTCATGTTCAGGACAGAATCGAAATATAAAAACTGTGTTAAGTTTACTGAAATTGGTTCAGAGTGAAGATATCAAAGCTGAAGCAATTGAGCTTAAATTTTTATTAAGTGGGCACAGTTATTTGCCCAATGATGCTGATTTTGCAGTTATAGAAGCTTATGCAAAAAAAATTCCGTATATTTATAACCCTAGTGACTGGTATCATATAATACAAAATGGTAAAAGAAAGAACCCTTTCAGAGTTGTCGAAATGAATCCACAAGAATTTCTTTCCACAAAACCATTGGAAGAAGCTGTTACCAACAGAAAAAAAATCAACAAGTGGACTAACAGTCAATTGGCTTAATATGAGATGGATAAAGTTGGAAAGGTCAAACCCAAGCAGCATTAAGTTCAAATATAATTTTGACGAGGATGATACCTTTCATGTAATTGATATAAAAAAAACAAAGATAGATGGCCAGTAAATTTAAAAAATATAACTCAACCTATATTATATCCTAATGGTGGAACAATTTCAAGAGAAACAAAAAAAGACACGTGTTTATTAAAGTATATACCTCCAATTAAACACGACTTTTACAGGACATTAAGGACAACACGTGAAGATCAAGATTTACATTTAAATAACTCGGAAGAAGATGATGTTTGTTATGATGAATAAACATAAAACTTATGACAATAAATGTTATTTTATAATTTTTACATAAATTTCTTATCTTTTTCAGCTGCCAAAAGGTATAAGTCCTAAAATTTTTAAGATGCTGTCCTTATTTCAATAAATACTTACGTTTTTATTTACACATCCTGTACATATCTTGTTTTTTTGCAGAGTTTACATCTCGAAAAAAGACTTTATACACTTTTCTAATTAAATTATTAAACCAAGAATTTTAAAAACTAAAGTATCAAAAAACATTAATTTTCTCAATTTTTGTGTTTTGGACTTAACCGCATTGGCTTCTGAGCGGCTCGTATATAAATCTCGAACTTATTTTTCTTTATGGAACTATTAAAGTAAACTAACAAAATTGAAAAACACATTTTATGTCCTTCACTTTTACAAAGAAATTTATTGACAGTAAGAAATTGCTGAATATATTTTTTACACTTTCTTTTTTGACACGACAGCTTACTTAAAAATATTCTGGCATCTTAAGGGGACTTAGTACCTTTTGAAATCAAAAGTAGAACATTTTGACAAACTCTCTCTCTCTCTTTTTTCGATTCTTCATAAATCAACAATTTTAGCTCATTTCAATATGAAACTTTGCCAGTTTGTGTAATAAAATGCATAGTTTAAGATATTGGGTCAAGTTTTGCTATTAAATTAATATATTTTCTTATAGAACATGAAATATGCGTACAAAAATTTAAAAAATAAATTAGCTTTCCTTACGTTACCCACAAGATAACATTTGAAAGATGTACAGTAGAACCATAATTCTTATACCAAATTAAAGCTAAATAATGACCTTATTCTGTAAACCTCAAATTTTAAATTTACCTTACATTAAAAAAAAATTGAAAAATTAAAAAAGTTATCAAGTTTGAATTTAGTAACTTTTTTTTCATGTATCATGTTATAAATTAAAATCTAATCATCCTATTAACAAAATTGAGGTTCACAGAATAAAGATCTACAAGTACAACACTCATGTAAAATTTGAAAGCTCTGCTTGCATAACATTTTTTTTTAATCCTGTGGGAAAGTGTGAAAATAACAAACTGAGAAAAAGAGGTTTGTTTACATTGTATTACATAGAACAAGCCACTTTAGACATTTACATTTTTTGTTGCACAGAGCGTAATAATTGTCGGAATTTGACGCGGTTTGCTTTAAAATGCTCCTAACAGTCAACACTATTTTTTGAAAACAAATTTGAAAAATCGAATTTTTGAAGGTGCAAAGGTACTAAGTCTCCTTAAATACTATCCATGTTGCCCGTTAGGAGACTAAGAAATTCTAAAAGTAGGTAGGAAGTCTATAAGCGAGAATAAAGCACTAACACCGCTGGCGGTGTCTTCCATCAAATTCCAGAATCCAATCGGTGCGCATATATCTATTCCTTTTCGCTCAACCTTCTTTTTTTTTTTTATCTAACCGTACATAATATATATATATATATATATATATATATATATATATATATATATATATATACACAGCTTCCTAAGCGGAGAAATGGAAAGCTTTTGTGAGGCGATTCGATCATGCTCCAATGGCACCGCTAGTGGCCATCAGAACCAATCTCCACAACATTCTCTATCTGATAGTAAACATCGTTCATTTGAAGTCTTCAAGATGAAACTTTCTTTGGTTTCTTATTTGATTCAGAGAACCATTTGGATGCGGGTTTTGTTCTACTGTAAGATTAGGAAGAAGTATCGGAACTAAACAGAAAAGTTCATTTCCTATTGAAATTCTTTTTGCCTATATAAATTGTGGTCTGTTAATTTTATTTGTTTTGTAATTAATATTTATCAGAATTACATTACGTATTTTTATCTTCAATAAAATCAACTTTTTGACAATATGTATGCATCGAAGACACCAGAAACATCTCAATTATTTAATATTGTGATAGGCACAAGATAAAGATAAATTTTCTTATATTTTAGGAACAAACAAAAATATCTATATAGTTATCTTATTTAGATGATGAGCTATTCTTATTCGTATATTCAAAGAAATAGAAGATTCTTCTATGAGCCTAAATTGAACTTATTTCTCTATTTAAAGTTCAGATTTATATTTTATTGTTTTAAGAACCTAAAATTTTTATCCGTTACATGAACTGCTACGTTTATATAGAGTTATAAACATACAATGTCGCTTTACTGCAACTTTACTCTTACTGTTCGAAAGTCACATCGAACAGATGTTTTGTACGACATTGGAAAGTTTAATCAATGACACAGGACCCAACCTCTTGGAGGATTTTGGGAATTCGCGAGAGATTGAACGTTCTCGTTATAATTCCGAAGCTTTCCCTACGTCTCTATTAAGACAGAAGTTACATGTTCTATTGAAATTTTTGAGTAATGTCACTGCTGCCTGGGACAACTATGGATAAATGGAGATTATGCTGTCTGAGTCTGCCTTTGAAATGCAAAGTAACATTTTCGAGTTTTGCTCTTAATATAAATTAGTAACCTTGTGATGTAAACGCTATCAAAAGGCTGTTATATTTTGCAGTAGTCATTTGCTATCTGTTCATACTATTCATCTGTGCAAGTTATGCTACCTTTCATTTGTCACTTCCTAAATATTTGTAAATAAAGCGTAATTATCCATTATCCTTCTTTTTGACTGCTTTCCCCAAACAAACAGGATGGGTATTTTTTAACAATATGTTATATCCCTACTTCTGTGTCCTTATTTATAATCTTTGTTTACCTGAGACCTCTATATTCTCAAATGGAAGAACAATTATAATTGAATTTCAAATAGAATTCCATTAAATAATATTAAGGATTGATGTTTATGTTATGTTCATTTGTGTAACAAATTCATCGTAAGAGGTGACATGGAAGTTTAGAGAAGGAAGTACGTACTCAATTCTAATCTCTGTCATTCGACAATGAATAAAAATTATGAGGAACTTCACCTAAATCTTTTTTGAGTCGTTTGATTCAGTAGTGGACTTAATTCAATGCTTAGTAAAGTTTTTTTTTTACAAATACAAATGTAAGCTTTTGCAGAGATATTGTATTAAAGGATTGAAATGTTCTAAGGCAGCTTTTGTTCACAATAATGATTTAATTGGATTTGAAATGAACGATTTTATAATAAATAAGACTCTAGGAGTTTAAGCTTGAATCTTATGAATAGCACTTTAGAATTCTCTGGAATTTTTACAGTTGTTGATTCAACTCCTTAATGTCTTTCTCGATTTCCTTTTACAGTAAGTGAATCGCATCGAAGTTCATTGATCGAAAAGTCAATATGGTTACTTAAGCTTTTACCAGTGTATTGCAAAACATTAAGGCTCAAAACAAACCTTTTCGTACAGAACATCAATTTCTATTGAAATAAGCCATTTGCCTAGATTATATTACTCCTTTGATATTAATTGATAAATATCTTAAATCATCTGCGATTTCAAAATCAACGTAAATAAAGCACGCGTAACATTGCAGGAAATTTTCTCCGACGGGAAATCTCGCAACGATATTTGAAACTCACAGCGATAATTGAGAAAGATAGTGTTTGATCTATGCTCATACTATCAGTTAGAATACGAAAAATTCCAAAATAAATTTTAGTGTTGAAATTGCTGAAAAGTGTAAGTAAACATTCTATACCCTAGGCAGTTATTATAGTCTAGTGTTCATGCTTCATTTAGTAAATTATGAGTTTACAGTCCAATGAGATTATTTGTATTATTGAATAATTTTCTATAAACATAACATTATCTATTTTCTTGCTTTGGGACCGATTGTCTACAATTTTAGACTGAGTTGTATATATACGTATAATGTTAAATGATCTAAAATTTATCATGATAAATCTTGATTTAATATGTTATTGAATTCATTGTCTCTAGCCATTAATGATATTGTACACAAAGTTTAATTTCCTGTACTTAATTTTGAATATTCATATTTTCTATGATTGGTGTCTGGATAGCTTTGTAACAGTTTATGGACGAAAAAACTTCGATCTTTATTTCTTTTATTAATGTTAACCTAACATAAAAGAAAATGAGACGTAAAGTCCTTATAACACTTAAAAGAAATTTAGAAATTCACACGATTTTAAGTTGAAGAAGTTAGTAAAACTTTACACAAAAGCTGGAAATAAACATTATTGCAGGATTTACCAATTTTCAAATGTAGGGAGATTCATTTAATTAACAAAAGTACTTTATCGGCATAAATCTAAAGCAATATTCCGAGACTATCCAGCAAATTCAATTTCTTTCTCTTTTTACAGGAAGAAAAAAACACACACTTATGAATACATGATAGCACTAATACAAAATTCGAAAAAATCACCGAAGACAGAAATTCAAAAACACGAAATCTTATTATCACATGACAATTTTAACTAATTGAAACGAACAGTCACTTACATATATATGTACTTTCAAAACTTTCCATAGACGCTTCTAGAGTTGTTTGCCTTCACTTAGTTTTGTTACCAAAGTTAAGAACTTGGCGACATTTGGTGAACGTATTTATCACCAGGTAAATTCCTTGCATATTTAGCATTCCTACCAGACATATTCTCCTCTTTAACCATAAAATTATCTATAGGCAACAATACTCTCTATGCAGAGTAAAAATTAAGTGTAAGCTCTCCGTAATAATATAATTAAAATATTTAGAAGAAAAATAGTACGATTTTTCACAAGTTATAAATAAACCACTTGTGAATCTGGAAAGTATCCTAAGTTTATAATTTATCTAGAATACATCTGCAACGCAGATTAGATATAACTCCATTTGAGAAGTAATGGAATTCAAAATATCAAGAACCTTTTCAAGAGAAACATTTACAACGAAAAAGTCAGTTCACTTAAGTCTTTTACATATTTGAATAAAAAATTTTGGAAATAATGTAACTTAGTTTTCAGAAGCAGAATCTATGTAATTGAAAGAATGAATCTCCTGTATCTGTTTGTCATGGTAGAAAATGCATGATTTTTCTCAGCGTATGCTGAATTACATAACTGTTTCTCTTTTCATTGTTCTTTACATTTCTGTTTTGCAAAAGTGTAAACATTTATTTGTTTGTTGTTGATTGTAAATACCTATGCCCGCATTTTCTACACAGATAATATTCAGAAAACGGAACGAGGGAATCTGATTTTCGTTAATTATGTTTAGTTTAGAAAGAATTAATGTTATTTTACTTATTATACTTGCAAACACACAATTTTATTCCATTTACATAAATATTTTTCTTGCAATATCTCTTTCAAAAATTTTTATTCTGAAATTAATTACATTTTCTATAACATTGAGTGTAAGTAACTTAAATTAATGTAACTCATGAATCTAAATAATTATCTAAAAACGATATTTTTAAAAGAAAATCTTAATCCCTTTGCTAAAACTTATTACTTTCAATTTAGAAAGAAAATTGAATAAAGGAATTACAGTATAGTCAATAATAAGCACTATTAAAAAGCTCATAAATGAGAATGAAACTAAATTCCTTCAGTTATTTGCCAAAATAAAAACGTTTCTTAGCTCGATTAAAAAGAATTTTAACACCTTCAAATTTATCATTTTTATGTTGACATACATTCAAATAAAAGATTATAAAAGAGGACAGAAACTAAAATGCATTTGAATCATATTTTACTTTTAAAGCTAAAGTCATATTGAATATTAAAATATGATTATATTTTTGTTATTTTTTTCATTTTAGTTTGAGGTTAATTAAGGATATAATTAAATTTGTTCACATCATAAGATAAGACTTTCAGAGTTTTACAGCAGTCATGCGGAAAGAAAAGAAATATTTGAAATAGTTTTAATAAAACGAAAAATATGGCATAATAATTAATTCATTTCTCCAGTTAATTAAGATGTTGGCATAACGTTGCAGCAATAATTTCTCATTAAGCCTATTTCTTGTTTTTCAGAAAATTAAATAGAACGCTGTTTTTTTTATGTCATATTTTAACCTTTTTGTACACTTTCATGGCTACAAAACTTTGCAGTCACATTTTTATTAATTGAGTTGGAGTTATTTTCGAATAAAATTATTTTTAATGCTCCTTTTCCGAAAGGAAATGTCAACATATTGAATAAATAGACTGTATTAGCAATTATTTTACCATTCGACTTTAATTGAACCGTTATATTTAATTTAAAATTGTGAAAAAATCTAAGAGGGTGGTTCATAAATTACTTGTATTTGAAAACAGGTTTCATAATTAAACCAAATTTCTCTTACTAATGGCAGCTACTATCGGTTAAACGGAGCAGAAACAAATTGAACATTGATTCATAAGTTAGTTTTCTTTTGGAATTCGTTTGCTGACAAACCAACATTTGATTGCATTCGTGTTGAGTTGTCACCTTGGTGAGATCGGGATTCATCACCATGCACAAAAAATCAAGAAAAATTCCAACATTGGATTAATTTAGGTAAATCATTTTCAAAAAAAGGCGAAGGTGGTTTCATCGGCTGGAAACATTATGACGAAGAATTTTTGTGGTGCGAAAAGACGTCATGATCACAAATACTACTTTCACTGCTATCTAGTAAGTCATGATGCTAAATAAAAACAAACCATTTTCGATTCTACGGGCACAATCGCTAAGAATTTCTAATTATTGATTGAGGGAACATCGAACTTAAAATAGATCTAATGACATGGATAATATGAGTTAAATTGTTTTGTCATAAGCTTGTAAACTAAAATTTTTGATTCAGTCAATGTATTCGATTAATGATCGTTAAATGCACTGTTATTACACGTTAAATGGAACTTATTTTCAAAATCCCCTAAAAGTACAAAGGGAAAAATTTGAAAAATAAAGATTCCAGCATAAATTAACGTCATTCACATCATATAAATATAATTTAAAGTTACTAGATCTATCACAAATATTCCTCGTGTTGATCTAGAACAAGTAACATGGTGGTACATAATAACGTGGAATGAAAAGTTTGCTAAAAATACAGTAACTTAATTTTTGAAATTTTTTATTGAAAATTATTAAAAATAAGTGACTACATTCACTACTGAATAAAAGCATCATATTTCTCTTCCTTTCACCAATACCGGAGAATATTTTAGCTATTTATAATAAAAAAAACAATGTCATTGGTTATCTACTCTGTGTTTCCTATAATCAATATTCCATTTTAGATATCAAGAAAGATAGACCATTTACGAAATGCTTATTAATTTTTGAAATAATTCTCGTCAAAGTTCCAAGAAATGATTACTTTTACTAAACATTTTATTATTTTGTGTTAATTATTACTCATCTACTCATGACCTTTGCATTCAGTATGAAAAGGCCACCTAACCTATAAGCTACGGTAGTAATTGTAGTTTAAGTCTGATTTGTTGGCTACAGATATAGTGAATATAGATGTGGATGCGTTTGGAGTTGCTTTCGCTAAGTCGTAGGTTAAAGCACTGATCCCCCTAAACATCGCCAATAGCGGGAATGGTGCACTTTACATCTCATTGATGTCCAAGTCCTCCCGTTTGCGTGGTGGGGAAGTTTGAAGTGGGAGGTTCCATCTCAGATGTCGTCTTCGTCATTTGAACGAGGGTTCAAATGTACGAACCAGTCACCAACAGCTATAATGTTGCTTCTCAGTACAACATTAATAGAACATTCAAATCAAATTGAGTCGGTGGTGTATAATCGATTTTCTCTCCACTGGCCTCGAAATTTTTCAATATTTTAAATTGCAAAAAATTACAACTCATTGACAACAAAATGAAACTTGATCAGGTAAGTTAGATGAAAACAAGAAGCTCGGAGAATTGAATTACAGATATATAAACG
Organism: Nephila pilipes; assembly: GCA_019974015.1. Classification (NCBI taxonomy): domain Eukaryota; kingdom Metazoa; phylum Arthropoda; class Arachnida; order Araneae; family Nephilidae; genus Nephila; species Nephila pilipes. The sequence goes on from BMAW01060886.1 coordinate 140,593, forward strand.
AAGTAGAATTGATAGGAAAAGAAAGGTAGAGGGTAGATGATAATTACAGTTTGATAGATGCTTTAGATCGCCGTGAATCACTGTAATTATTTGTTTACATTGAAAGTAAATGGAAGTTACAATTGATCAGAATGATAGGAGTCGGATCTGATATTATCGAAAAACTATGGAATCGGATTAAGTGATATGGAAAGCTACTTTTTCATTATTTGAACACATACTAGGATTAACCGAGTTGAGAGAGATTCCAGAGAAAGCGATCTTGCATATTCCATAATAGGTTAAAGATTTAATTATGCTTCTCTTTTCATCTTCATTTTGGGTTTGAACTTATTGATTACATAATTAATCTATAAGATGGCTGTAGAGTTCAATATCGAAGGAAATACCTCATAAAAACTGCCAGTGCATATTTAGGGAAACCAAGGGCAGGTAAATCTAAGCGAAATAATACTGAACAACATCGGTATTTCTATGAACAGAGGGTATCGGAATATTTTTCTATGATATAAAGAAATTAAATTTTGTGCTAAATATGTAGTAATGCTATTGGTGTACCAAAATTATATTAATATGAAACATCATCATAAGCAAGTATAAGCGCTGTGATTCAAATCAAAGTGCTCCTTCTAAGAAGGTGAATTAAGGGTATTTAAGCGGATGAAGTAAAATTAAATATGGAGCTGCTTTTCATAACTATTAGAAAAAAACCTTTTTCTGTAATGAGTTTGCAGAAAACATCGAGAACCTAAGACATATTTTAAACGGAGTGCCACGGCCAGGGTTTATGTACGTTTCACGAGTGCGTATGATGCCCCATATAAAAAGGAACAGGTCATAAGTCCTATATTATTTCACATTATAAATTATTATCCGTCATTTTCTATTTTATTTATATAATTTGTTCAGATATAAATATTTTAGGTTTTGATGCGATGGTCTTAGTGTTTTTATTACATTGGATAATTTCTCTTTTGCTCTTAGTTTTATTTCAAGGCGATCTGGTTCAAAATCCGTTTGCCCCTCGGAGGCTCATACAAGGAAGAGCGAATATCTTAACTTTCCGGAAACATTCTTTAACTTAGGTGGGTTTTAGTTTGTTACCTAAAAAGGCATGTACGCAAACAACGGAGAATTCCGCTTCACTTTACTTCTAGTTTCCACCTCACCTCTAATTTCCTCTCTGTTCTAATCTTTCACACGTCCATAGAAAAATGGCTATTTATATAAACGAATTTGTTGTGATCGGACCTTAGGAAAAGGGCCCGCAATTACAATAAGTAACTGACATCCAGATCACTGCATCAACACTCCTACAGGTACGCGCCCCTGCTAATTATCTAATTTCTCTTAAATTTGTGGAGATAAATTATGTCTAAATTAAATGTTCCTCGACAATTATTTGATTCAATAAATTGTCTACATTTTCTTACAGTATGATTATTTACTTAGCCCCTCTTCATCAGTTCCACCATACAATAAAATTAATGCTTAACGATTCTTATTCATACGAGTCGGATCACTTCATTTCAAAATAAAAATAAACTGTTTTTGCTTAAAGTTAATCTAGAAATATTCCTGTCCAATGCGTAAGATAAATTTTTTATTATATATTTTATATAGCAATTACACGTTTGTAAGATTATTATTTTCATTTTTCTTTAAATATTATACATGATATTAATGGTTGCTTTAACATCAACAATGTAATTATAGATAATTTTTAGTATTATATACCTAAGACCAATTTATGAGTAGTGAGCGTTCGTCTAATTTGTGTTTGCAGATTCTGTATTGCATGGTAATATTTAAAAATACCAATCTATTGCATGATGGTTCAAAACACTCAATTACTCTTTACTTGACTGCGTAGTACACATCTGAGGACGTTAAGATAGAGAGGTACAATAACCTATTCTATAAAAAAATGTTCTGATTATGAATTAATTATTAAACTTCATAATGATTCCTCACAAGAAATTTTCATGTAAGTAGAAGTTTCTTAAATAATAGGTAAATACGAATACATTCTATATTATTGATTTTTATGTGATCTTTAAGATATTCATCCATACGAAGTAAGCTGGGTTTTCTTTTGAAATTATGATTCACATCGACTTTTAAATAGGATATATTTCCATGTTTAAATCTACATAAATTCTAAGTTAATCGGAAAAGTTCTTAAGACTCTGAATAAGTTTCAAAATTAGTTGGGGAAATCCACTTGTTCAAAATGACTGCAATACAGGAAATTTTCAGTGAATTTTCCCTTAATTAAAACATCTAAAATACATTATGGGATGTAAAGTATGAATTAAACTCAAAATATTGTTTGTTATAAACTGATGACGCTGGGCTATTTGTAATTTTCGCTTCACTAATCTATGGGGCCTATATAATAAATCATAAATTGCATAAATTTACAATTTCTTCCCAAACAAAATAAAACTAGATTAGGTAAATTATATGGAGATAAAAGTGATGGAAATTGAATTAAAAACAGTGATTTTTAAATAATGTAGAATTGAAAGGAAAATAAAGGAAGATAGAGGTTAATGGTCAGCTGACAACTGTAAGTAAATTAGATTGAAATATCCTAATTGGTATTTTAGATAGAAGTTATTCTTATTTATGATACTTCTGTTAGTGAGAAATGTTTGTTTCAGAACGGGTGATTTAGTAAGTTGACACTTCAGATATGAATCATAATCTAGGATGGTTGAGTGAACGAAAAATTGGGAGAGAGAGCCATATTATCTATTCGTCAGGAATTAATAAATTTTTTTTATCTTGTCCTTACGTACCTTCAAATGAGTCTAGCAATTATTGTCTAGAATATCAGACTGAAAGGTGACGGTAAAATTAAAAAAATGAGCAATGGACGTTACAAACTATTAACGTTAAATTAGCTTCAAATATTGCCCTTTAAAGGTCCAGTTATTGATCAATGTATTCTCAATGTTCTTGAATTTTTGTTAGAAAAAATATATAATCTGAAAAATAAATAAATAGAACTAATGCATTCCTTTTTTAAAAACCGAACACTTGGAAAATGAGCTGCTGAACAAACTAAAAATTTTAAAAATTCTATTCAGATCTCAACATTAAAATTTGATCAGTTTCATTCACCATGAATGGCATCAGTTTTTTACTACTAAGTTTATAGAATAAATATATTGTTTTAGCACACACACAAAGCTAGTAAGAAGTTTCCAACATAAATTTTAATAGTTTGTGGAAAAATTATATTAAAAATATTTCATTCAAATTATAATTAAACCAAAAAGAAAATATCTCAAAAATAACAGACATGTTTTTAGATGAAGTGGAAATAGAAATGTAAATTTAATAACATTTTGAAACTTCACAATAAATCTTAGAGAAATACAAAATAGATTCTTTTATGATGACTTATATAAATATTACACATAAAATCCACATCTTTCATAGATTATTGCACAAAAGCTTCAAAAGTGGCTTCAGCACTTTCAAAAAGGATGACTTTTAAGAAGAATATAAATATCCAGAACTACCCGATAGAATTCTTAAAAGCTCTAGAATTTAAATATTTATATGGGAAGAATTACATTTCATCTATTATATTACACTTTTAAGAAGCATTTTGATATTTCATAATAGTTAATGCTATTCACATAGCATAAGCTATTGAATATCAATAACTTAATGGATTCGAAGTGACTACTGCATAACCAAACTTTATTGTATACAAACTCTTATCATTACTATATATATATATATATGTATATATATATATATATATATATATATATATATATATATATTACATTCATCCCACATATACATTACATTCATAAACATAAAATTCCTTACATGAATTACATTATATATATTCCTTACATGCATTATATTCAATAAATTAAAACATTTTCCCTTTCTGAGTGCTAGTGGATTTCAAACCTGCTGCTTAGAATATTAAGAGAAACAAGCTCTTAGAACACTTTTTGTATTTATATTACTAATATTTATGAACCATTCTTCAGATTTATTCACAAATCCCTATAGATTGAATTTTTGACTCAGTCTTTTTTTTTTACCAGCTATACTTTCCCATACGGTTTTAATCAAATTTACGTTCCCCCGTGAAATTTATGAACATTATTGCATATATGTGCAAAGAATTTTTAAATAAATGAATATATTTTAAAGAGTAAAATTATGTTTCACTAAGAACCACGGATACCATTGCTCCCAAACTCTGCATGATTACAATAATATCTGTAATTAAATCATATATAAAGTACTGAATTTTATAGCTCCTTTTCTGTCACATAACCATAAGTGAAAAAAGTATTACCCTAATACATTCCGTAATTATATACATATACATATACAAACATACATAAACACACACACATATAACACATGGATCAATATGTCCCGAGACTGTGCGGTCGTTTTGTTGCGATTTCCTCCTTCAAACGCACCAGCAAGTCAATATAATAATCAATGTTGATCGATTTACCTTTTTCGAGGTAGTCAATGAAAATCACGCCATGCGTATCCCAAAAAACTGACGCCATGACTTTGCCAGCTGACTGCTGCGTTTTCGGACGCTTCGGACGGCTTTCGCCAGCTGTGCGCCACTCAGATGACTGCCGCTTCGACTCTGGAGTGTAGTGATGTATCCATGTTTCGTCCTTGGTCACGTAACGACGCAAGAAATCTTTTTTGTTGCTAGTAAATAGCGATAAACAGTTTTTCTGAATCATCAACTCGTTGCTCCATCGAAAGCAATCGCGGCACCCACTTGGAAAAAACCTTTTTCATGCTCAATTTTTCATGAAAGATAGTAAATACACTTCCATATGATATCTGTGTCATCTCAGCAATCTCATGGAGCTTCACTTTACGATCTTTCATTATAATTTTTGTCACTTCACTCACATTTTCCGGTGTAACGGCTTCCGCAGGTCTACCCGAGCGTTCCGCGTCATTGGTGTCGGTACGACCACGTTTAAACTCGGCAAACCTCCGACAAATCGTTGCTTTTGATGGACAAGAGTCCGGGTAACATTTTTCAATCCATTGTTTCGCTTGCACGGTGTTTTTACCCATTAGAAAACAATGTTTTATCAGAACACGAAACTCGGTTTTTTCCATTTTTTAAACAAACTACAAAACGACTTTACTCCAACCTCGATAACTCGGCTGTTTCTGGTCCGATCGACTTAAAATTTTGACACGTTTCAAGCAAAGGTTAGTACTCTAGAAAGACTTGGTTACTGGTTTACTACGAGCTTATTGATCCATGTCTCGGAACTTATTGATCCATGTATTATATATATATATATATATAAGGAAACGCAAATACAAAAAAATATATTTATTGCCCACAAACAATATGGCCTGAAGACAAAGTGATTTAATTTGCAAACAGCTTGGGATTTACAGGGGTGCAAAATTGGTGGAAAACGCTGCAACCCTTAGTAGCCAAGATAGCCTTTACCCTGTCAGGCATGGAGTAGAATTGGGCTTGTATGACAGAGAGGAGTAACTCATTCCATGCTGTTTCAAGTCTATGCCACATTTCGTGAACCGTATTAGCAGAAGAAGAGTGACGGGCCAGTCAGCAACCCATGATCAGATGTTTTAAATGGGTGATACATCAGGAAACCATGCAGGCCAAGTTAACAATCGAATATCCTGTGTATCGAGGAAGGTCAGTACATGATATACAACATATGGTTTTGCCTTATCTTGTAGGAAGATGGCATTTGGCCGGAACGAAGATGAGGCATAGCCACTAAACGTAAAATGTCACAAATATACCAATCTGCGTTCGAATTACCGTCGATCCAAACTGGAGATGTGCTTGTCTTGTACCTAAAGGATGCCCAAACCATCACATGAGTTGCAGGGTTCCTTTGCCTATATCGAATATAAGCAGGGGACGAGCGATCTCCCTGGAGCTTCCAGACATGTGTATGGAGATCAGAATACTGCACACAGAACCGGGTCTCTTCTGTAAAAACGACATTGTGCCACTCCTGTACCTAGCTTTGTCGTTCGGAGCACTAGAGTCGCCGTCTCTACTGCATTCTCAAGGGAAGCCGAAGTAATCATGGCCGTGCTGATAGTCCCCTCAGCTGCAAGCGTCGTCGCACCATGCGAGCGGATACTAGGCGTGTTACGAAAATACCTACTAAAAATTAGATTTTACAACGAACGCCAGCGAATCGTTCGCTTCTGCTCAATTTAAATTTATGAAGTTTAAATGAAATTTCAGGAAAAAAATCCAAAAGATTATTTAAATTTAATCAGAAGAAAATAAACAGAATTGTTTACAGAATTACTGTATCCGTTTCTGTTTCCCCCTAGGACCGGGGTGTGGAAAGTGCAGTTTTGGTCGCATTTAAAGATTTAATATCAGTGAAGGATGGAATTACTATGAACAAAAGTGCTGTAACATGTTTGATAAGAAAGGATAGTTTTTATTTTATTAAAAGATTACAAATCTTTGTAAACAACTGGCGCTTCAATATCCTTAGGATTATTTTATATAATTTTAATATATATAATATTGAATTAGTTCATAAGGATTTAAATTTTAAAAATTACTTTAGGTAAATTCATTCATATTTTAGTTAAAACAGACTTCTCAATTAAGTTTCTTTAAATAATTTTAAACTTAAAACATTGCAATACATATTAATTTTTTGAAACTATAAAATAGAATAATTTTTATAAACATTTTTGTTTAAATCTTTTCCAAACTTTTGACTATAAAAGATTTTTTGTGTTTTGCTCATTTTAAATCTCAAAACATTAGGAAGATACTAACTTTTAGCTTAATGATATTGTTTTTGAATGCAATTTTAAGTTACGAATAAAATGGCTAAATTCAGATTGTATAACGATGTGTGAGATTTTTTTTCTTGTTTCGTTTTTTTAACTTTAATTCCTTCTTAGCATTAAAGCTGTAACACATTTGATATTTGACTTTCTTTTGAATTTAAATTTAAAAATTACAGGTTTTTTGATATTTTTTTTATTTTGTTCGATTTATATAGCTCATGACACAAAGAATTTTTTTTTTCTTTAGAGAGCTATAGTATTAATAACGTTGGCTCCACCATTAAAACATGTTTAAATAGAATTACATTCGTCCTAATCTATTGGTACATATATATATATATATATATATAAAATATTGATTGATTTTTAAATGATTTTTTTTCCAAGCATCACATTCATTCTTTCATTGTCAATTCCATTTCTTAGTAATCATTGTATAATTATTACTTCAATTGTTTATATCAATTTTGATTTTAAATATAAAACATTAATAATTCTTACGTTTGTATATTTCTGTTATTTAAAATTATTTTATGATAACTTAATATTAATTTTTTAATAAATAAAGAAATATTAAACAGATACACACACACATATATATACATCCAAAATATTTTCTTTTGAAAACATTTTCTAGAATATATAGATAGAATTGATATTATATTCTGTTTTTGCTTCTTTAATTTTCATTAAAAAATTTCTGAAAGGTTTCCCCTTTCTTTTAAATTTTTGGTTTTAACTCTAATTTAATTTTCTTAACTATCCTACATTCCTCTTATTTTTTATGGGTATTTATACGAATTAAAGTATTTATTCTTCTAATAATTTAAAAATAGTTTGTTTTTTTTTTGAAAGTTTAGTGCTTACATTCTGTCAACGCTTTAAAGTTTTATTACTCTTGCTGGTGTTTAGATGCGTACCATATTTGTGACTCAATTCTTATATATTTTCAAGTATTTTTATGACTTAAAATGATTGAATTAATGAGTTACTAAATTGAGAAATTATATTGACTAAATTTGCTTTGTTTGTGTAATGTAAATGTTTAATTGTATTTGCAATTCTGTGCATTTCTGTTTGTAATATTAATGCATTTCGAATTTATATGTGGAAATTCTTCGATTTCCTCTTAAGTGTTTTAATTTCTCGTGTTTGCTATTGATTATTTCAAGATTGTTTAATCTTTTGGGTGGTTATTGTTTTAATTTTTTCTTTCGGATTTAAGTTTCCTAAAAAATTTTCAATTGTATTTTTTGGTTTTATAACCATTTTTGATAATACATTACAAAATGGAGATAATTAGGCCTATAATTGTGAATATCCCAGCATAACAGTTTAAGGCCTTTATATATATATATATATATATATATATATATATTCATCGTACAATTTCTGATTAAATTTTATATATCCCTGTCCATCTGTATCGTTAAGACTTTCAGTTTCTATACAAAGAAATTAGGGGCATTAAAATAAAATCATTTCTAAAAACTATATTTACGAATATACCTGACTATTAATATTTAAAACTACACACAAACAACGTTTCCAAAAATATGAGGAAAAAAATAAATTTCTAATTTTTTTTCATTTTTGAACAGTTACCAAAATGAATTTACAGCTTACATTATGTCATATCCAAGCAAACCGTAGCAGATGTAGTGACATTTTGTCAGACAAATTTATTTCAGTAATTAAAAATCTTTGTCTGTTTTTGATAAAATCTTCAGAGATCCAACTTTCCATCAAGTTTCCCATTCCATACAATTGATCTTGTATTTAAATCATATACGTTGATATTCTATTTCTAATTTTTGATGGTTGGCAAAAAATTATTATTCAAATATAGGAATATTTCCATCCCTTAAATAAGTATTTCGAATTCTTATATTTTTTAACCTGCAAGTCATAAATGCTCCTATTCTTAAACGTGAACTATTCAACATCTAGAACAAATTTGCTGAATTGAATAAAAATATTTGGTTTAATATATATATTAAACGTCATCTATGATTGCGATTATGATTATGATTGTTAATATTATTAAACGTAAAACGTAAAATCGTTCAACTTTTCCCGTTATAACTTCCAAGAAGAAGAGAATAATATAATTAAAGACTTATAACATTTTGCATCGCATCTCAAAACAGCTTTCATGATTATCAGAGAGAATTTGAAAGGGGGCCAAGGGAATTCAAATTTTCTTTTGTAAAAAGAATATTTTCCTTAGAAGAAATAGATGAAATGTCTTATAAGGAAACACATAAAAATTTGTTAACACTTAACGATCGGGAAAGAAATTTAAGAAAACTTAATCTTGTCTGGAAAAATGTAAAATAAAAATAAGTTTAATCTCCATTGGTAATTGGCACATTAATATAAAATGTAGTAATAATGACCTTAAAGCAACTCGAATAACCAGAATAAAGACAAATGCAAACCATTTTTTTCTGTTTCCAATTAAAGAAATGAATACATCTGAGAACTTGTTTTTTATGTAAGCGAGATCTTTAGTTGTGTGTTTCAGATATGGTTCTAGTATTAAGCAAGGTGTTAAATAGCAAAAACTTAATTTGAAATCTTGAAGCACTTTCACTTTCTAATTAAAATTGTACCACCATAGCTGAACAAAATGCTAATGTTTTTATTTCCTGGGTTCCAATATATTTCGAAGCATACGTTTATAAAATTTGCTCCCAAAGATATTTTGGATTCTTATTTGCATTTATTATTAAGATATTAATTAAGATAATCATTCTTTCAGACTTAGAAAACCTGTTCAACTTTTATTCTAATTTACATTACTTACGTTTTTCTGAAGAGTTAAAAATTAATTTCCTTTATGAAAACATGTATTTAAAATACCTATTTTATCCTGAAAATTTTGTAAAACTATCTGATTGTGATTTATGTCTTAATATGGAAGTACATATTTTAACAAGCATAAAATAATTAATAATAATATACCTCTAAGAAGAATGAAAATCTTTCGGGAGAATTCTAAATAGCGCTATATTTTTCATTGCCTTTCGATCTGGACTTATAAAAATGGGATACCAGATGTATGATACAATAGTTATCTCTATTTCATTGGGTATCGTTCATCTGTGGTTATATTAGTTATTGAAGTAACAGGTAAGTGTTCTTTAAAATGCTAGAAACATTCCAAATATTTTGTCTTCAAAAGCAAATATTTTTATTGATTCTATATCATTATTTTATACAGTGAGTGGACAGTTTCCAGTACAGTGAGTGGACCAAAAAGTATCTTTTTTTAATATATAATAATTACATACACATACTTGTCTAAGAAAAACTGTACAATGGAGCTTAAGCAAAAAGCGTAACAATGTAAAATGCAGTACAGTGCCATTTATGCAGGCAATCTAGCATTCAATGCTGTATATGAAACAAGAAACCGTTTTGTCAATTATACGAGTAAGAATTGCTTAAGAAGAGATAATGGCAAGTAATAATAAATGAAAAGGATTTTAAAGCTCTGTTAAAGTTATCATTCAAAAGTGAACTATAGCATAAGGTGGTATGAAAGAATTTCAAATTTTCGTTAATGATCGTTACGAAAGGGAACCTTTTCAATAAGTATTCAGAGAAACTCTTAAGATATAGACTTAAGAAGATTTCAAGTGAACGTTTGATTTTATTTAAGGAATCGTTTCAAGAGAAAAATGTTTAAAACTCTTTCAGGTAACACTAACACAAGCAAGCGAACTGTGCAACGTACTCGCAGGATATACGAGAAGGTTACTACACTACATGAGGCGCGTTGCATCTGAGAGACACAGCTCGTATATTAATGATACAAAATATTTCATATGGCTCTTAAAGGAAATATATACTTAGTTTCTTTTAATACCCATATTTCCTCGCCTCTTTTTTTATCTTGGTTTTAATTTATTTATTTCTTCTTGCATTACAAAGTAATCTTAAAGCTTCGGAAGTACAAAATATAATAAAAAAAAACTTCAATAACAATAATTTAACAAAAAAGATCTTAAAATTTAAAATACAACATATGAAAATACAATAAGAATAATTCATTTAAAAAAAATTCAATTTCAAATTGAGACTATATATACATATAAATAAAACGTAAATTTTACGGTACGATGGTACGGAAATGGAAAAATACACTTATTTATTCGTCAGAATCATATACAAATTCAATTCTTTGAATGAGTTTTGCACATTATAACAGCATGCTCCGAGTAAAAATATGTATTCCATTTTGTACTGGAATATTTTGTCATTCTGCTTTTTAGTTGCATATTATGCAGAAACAGACTTCGTTTATTTCATTAAATGTAATGTTTTGCACAATTTTGAATTCTTCGGGATTATTTAAATCTAAGTATCGTTTTGTAATCATCATTATTTAAAAGAATTCGAACCGGAAAAATGAAACTAAGGATAGCGATACAGGTTGCGAGCATCTGACAGTTGCAGAACTTTGAATGAAATACAAACACGGAATCTTGAATTGCAGAAAAACTAGAATGATTATAGTCTTTAGAAGAATGTAACCCAACGATGATGATGTGGAAGTCAAAGCCATCGCAATCCAATTTCCGGGTAAAAACATTTTTAAGTCTTGTATCTGAGATGTCGCAAGTTCCTTCTATATTTAACTACACAGAGCGATGCTTTTAACTTCAACAAAGCAACACCAACACTAGGCACTTGATTGGAAACACGAGAAAGAGTTTACCATTTGTGTTTAAAAAAATTGCAAAAGAATTATTACTCTATTTCAAACTGTCTTAATCTTAATATAATTAACTTCAAAATCTTCCTAAAAATATTTGAAAATTAGATCTTTTAAATGCAGTTTAATCTTCATACATTAACTGTAAAGTTTTTTAATAAAAATTCAAGATGCAAAAATTTTAGAATACAGAAATGTATATTAAAAATATTTTCCTATTTTCATACTGGGAAATCAATTATGAATTGTGGGGTTAAAGGGAATTTAAAAATCCAGCTGTCAAGAAATTTATTTAAAGAAATGTAAAAAGATGTAGGTTATTTAATATTTTTTAGCTTGTACCAAAATCTAAATGTTTGTACACAAAAAACGAAACAAAATTGTTAAGTATGTGAAGGGGAGAGGAGTTCCGAATATTTTTTGGGGCAATCTTTTTCTGAAGTTGTTTCAAATTAATATTCACTGTTATTCAGAGAGTTAATATTTCTTCACGAACATAAGGAATATATATCAAACTATATCGTTCAGTTTGGATTTCATTCATTTCGTGTATTCTTGGAGATTTTTCAGTGAATCCCTCTTCTGTATAATTATCATCATCTTTCGGTTCAGCTAAATAAAAACAGTCATTTACCAATGTGTCCTAAAACTTTTGTCGTACTTGTCGAAATTTCATAAAATGTTTTGCAACGCCCTCATTTTTCATGCCTCTTTATATTACTAAATCGAACTTCTACTTTCCTATTTGAATATTTCCATTTAAAGGTTCAGGCTCTAAAAATTTTTAATCCGAACAGAATTCAAAGTAATAGGAAAGGCATTCGTAGAATAGAAGCTAAGGATAAACTATGTGTTATTATTTTTATGAAATTGCGATGACTCTTTCCATCACGTTATTCTCTTTAAGAGAAAGTGACATTTTTAGAGATTTCATCGATATGTCAAACAAAGCTTAAATAATGTCTCCTTAAACTTGGCTACGAATTTGGCATCCCTTTTATCAACGTGTTCACACACTTAGCGGTTTTGACCACGAAACACTCCAGAAAATGCTAGATTTTTTGAGATATCTCTATTAAGGCAAAAGTTATTGACTTTTGCTAACTTTTCCCAAGGATGTCACACAATGGTAGAACAACTACAAATACGGAGGTGATAATCGGTTGGAATTGGCCCAGTGAAGCTGTAGGAATTCGCCGAATGAGAAACGGTTTGAATCTTGGGGGGATATGGCCTATATTTCTCATGAAATCTACCGGAATCGATCAGAATCTATTTGCAGTATTACTTCGGGGATTTTACCGTTCTTCCGGAAAGGGAACTTGGTCAGCTGAACCCTGCTGAAAGTGCTGTGCTTGCCACTACAAGTGCTTTGTCTTATTCATGTTACATGTCTAATCTGTACAAGTGTTGTGTCTCCTCTTTGTGCTATTAATCTGTCAAAATTTTGCTACCCGTGAGCAGTCCTATCCTAAATATTTGTGAATTATGTGTTATTTTCCATTATCCTCATTAAGAGACTGATTTCACTATCGCAAACACACGACATTGGAGGATTATGACACACTATTATTATTAGCAAATACTACATCGGAAGAATAATTTTCGATCTTTCGTGTGGGAATTTCCAACCCTTTGAAAAGTGTAAAATAATTATTTTTCTTACTTAATTTATCTCTCCTTAAGAACGATAAACATGGAAGCTTTCTTACCATAATAGATAAAAACAAATTTTATGCGAATATGTTCTATAAACATAAGTTTTGCTAATAATACAGAAACGCATTTTTAGAGTAAAAATTCAAGGTTTCTTGAAAATATTCAATACATAAAGTTTTGGAATAATAAAAGTTCGAAATATAAAGTATCAACTGTATACAATATGTTTTCAAAGTAATACATACTTAACAAAAAATATTTGGCAATTTCTATAACAGAACTTAATTATATTTCTTTTTTGAACACCTCTCAACATCAGTTTTCAAAATTGTTGCCTTCTTAATTATGCGCCCAAAGTATGAATTTGCAATATTTTTAACTTTTCAGTTAAGATAAATTTTATTTATTAAGATTTGGGCTTTAGTTTTTGATAAGATTTAAGTTACAGATTTTTAATCGAAACACAATAATAAATTTATTAAGAAAAATACATTCGAAAAAAAGAAACTTATTATTCTTATTCCGATTCAATGAGAACTATGTAATAGTTTCATATATTAAATTATATTTATAGCAAATAGCAATAAATACGATTCAAATTAAAATATTTGTTACATTTTTAACCAAGTTTTCTAAAAACTATCGTATTTCAGATCATTCTCATTACAACGATTGATGAATATTCTAATTTTGTTGATTTTCAGATACATTATTCTACAAGAAAGCTTTTTAATTTTAAAATGCAAAATAAGAGTTCAGTAAGCGCTTCCAACACTAAATTATACTCTCTCAACCCCGTTATTAAAAGAAATAAAATTACATTAAGGAATATAAAATATTTCTGAAGAAGTTTTCTCATTTCCATGTTAAATTGATTCCATAACTCAGCTTTTATAACAATAATGGGAGTAATTTCAAATTTATTAGCGATTCATCGGATATTTTTCCTCCTAAATTTCGAAATCATGTGAAAAGGTGAATTTTTTTATTCTGCAAACTGAACAAGTGTTCTGGATTTCCTATGAAGAAGTTTTAATTTTAGTGATTCTCATCAAGTTAGCATATTTATTTAATGTTATTTTTCAAACATTTCTATTCATAACAAATTTACTGTAGGTTTTTACTCCCATTTAAGTGCATGGTAATATTTTAACGCAATTCTCATAATCGATTTCATAGCTTTTAATTTGCTGGGCATCATTATTCCTTCTATTTATTTCATTTTCATATTAAAATATTGATAGTTTATACTTTTAAAAATTGGTTTTGCTTCCTTTTTAATTTTAATTTTTCTCACAGTGATTCACTCTTTAAATATTTACTTTATATTATACCAAAATATTTTAATATTTAATATTTTCAATACCATTAAAATATTTATAGTTCTGTATGATTTACATTTTTATGCTTTTTTTTCTCTAATTATTTAAATTTAATATCATTGCTTTAATCCACTTTTATATGAAATTAATTGAAATTTGCTCATTTAATTCGAAACTTTTTATTTATAAATAGTTTTTCTTTATAAAATTATAAAAAAAAAGAAAATTATTTTAATGCAAATTTAATTATTTTACATTAATGCATCGTTGATCATATACTAAAAGAGAATTTCTTATAGGATTTTACTAATTAATATATCTTTGATTTGAATTTTTATTTAAGATTAATTTATAGAAAATAAATCATATAAATGTTGTATAAAATACAAAATCTTAACGCATATAATGAATCTCTAGTGGTTTGCTTAATTATGCCTAATAAAAGATTTCATATATACTTTTATGAATGGTTGGTTGGTGAGAGAATCGGGCGCTAAATTCTCATAGAATATATAACACCAAACACAAGGTGACGATGTTACCATTTTTTTATCATACTGATTGATTTATTGACTTCATTAACGTCGCATCTAGAAGCACGATTTGAATTGGACCTTGTAATTTGGAACCTCGGCCAAGTGACGAGGCTGACACTTGAGCTGGCACCTCCCTCTTTAAATTTCCCCACTCAGCCCCAGGTGCACAGTGAGTCTTTAGTGGCATCAAGGTTCGAACACACAATTAAGCGACATCCGCCAGCTGTGAGTCCTCGACCATTACCATTAGACTAACACAACCATTATCAGATAGAAGAATTTGAAATTTCTGATTAATATAGAAATAAAAAGGAAATTTAAAAACATTATATGACTGAAATAAATCCAATTTCACGTGAGAAAATAATTTTTTCCTGCGTTTTTTCCCTGAGAAATCAGTTAATGATAGTGTAGATGATTTAAAACTCATCAAAATGTGTCCCACAGTAGCAGGAAAAACGCAATGGTTATACGTTTAAAGATATTCTCCCAAAAAGTGGTGTTTGAGAGCAAATCTCATGAGTCCCTCAGTAAACGGTTTAAAATTGCGTCCTGTCTTCTGGATGAAAATGATTTCCTACGAGAAATGATGGGTTTCACATGATTCAATTTATTACATATCCCTAGATTCTATTGATCCTACCAGTGGATATGAATTGCTTATTCCATGTATTTTTATGATATGAGAAAATGAATTGTTGGGAGAAATTGCATCGGATGCATATTTAGCTGCACTATCGACTGTCTCATTCCCTATAATTCCTACGTGGGAAGGTGACTAAAAAAGACTTTAGGTTATTTAAAGCTTTTAATTGTTTCCATGAGCATTGGATCAGATGAATGATTTGGAAGATTTAAACATTTTAATACACACATGGAATCTTTTAATACAGATATGTGTTTCTGTGTATCGGATAAATTCAGGGAAACCAACTTAATTCTATTTTAATAAAATGTTATTAACAATTTAAAATGTTTTTGAATCTAGCTTGAAAATATGTAGATATTTGTTTTTAAAAGCAAATGTTTCTTTCAATTAAATGTTTTACATGAATCATAATCCAAACATATTTAAATTCAATGTTTGGCTTTTAGTATAAAACTAATTTATAAGTACGAACTCCGACATTCTTCTGTTTAGAATTATTACTTATAATTTAGCGTTCCACAACCCCATTTGAAAAGCTTTCCGATTAGTGATATTAAGTTTGCATAATCTAAATTAGAAATAAAAGTTTCTTATTTCAATGTTTACATAAAAATCAATAAGGAAACCAATTCACTTAATCACTCAATATGATTTGGTTTCTTTCTCTAAATTATACAAACTGACAAACTATTTTTCAATTCATGGCACAAATTTTGTATTTCCCCTTTATCATAGTAATTTTGAGATATCTGAATTTCCAATGGTAAAGATACATTTTATAGAGGCATTTGAAAATTGTATTGTCATAATTATGTAAATAAAATACAATATATATATATATATATATATATACATTTTTTTCTCAAGATAATAAAAAAAAATCCGTCATTTATAGATTATTTTTTCCTGTATAATTCATATATTAAAATATTTTAACGTTATTAATGTTATGAATTTATCAAAACTCTGTCTTAAAAACTCCTATATTTAGGTGAAAGTATGTAAATTATTTTTAGCTATTCTGAATTTCTTATTCGTTGAACTATGATCAAGCGTATACCTTTATTCTATATAATGTTATGTACAGATTAGTTACTAGTTTATTGAGCAGTAAAATTAAAAATGTTAATTTATACTTTATATAGATTCAAAAAGGAAATTCTGTGATTAAATAATATTAAACTTTCTTTTGGATTTACTTTTTGAAACGTTAAATGGCAAACTTTAATCCATTCCCTAATTTGTTAGACACGTTTCTCCTGTAATATTATTTTATAATACCACTTTTCCAGGAATTTATTTTAAGAAATTTAATGCTTTAAAATGATTAATTTGATTGGATTTGTATATATGTTTCAGTAGAAAAATTTTAAAGGACTGCATTTGTTTTCTTATTAATTAGTTATGTGAAATATTATGGTTGCACAACAATAGATTCGGTTGTAAATATTTAACAAATAAAATAAAAATCACACCATTTTGAAAGTTTCCTTAAGCTGATATACACCATTTATCAAAACAAAAAATAGAGCAAGGGAGAAACAAGGCACACAAATGTAAATTGTTTATTTTTCGGTTAATTACATAATTGATTTAAGTATTAAAAGTGTTGCCACCAATGATGTCAGCAAATAAGTAACTAATCGTACGACTAAAGATCCTTTAAAAGGCTCTACCCCAACGGGTAATTTCGATTCTAGCAGTAAGCTAGGGTTTTATTTATCTTTTTCAAAACCTTTGAGAAGAACACAATATTTATGTAAAACAGCTGAACTTCTTTAATCAGGGTTGATCGTAGAATTGCATGCAGGCGGATGGTAAATACAAGGAAGCTATCGTTCATGGGTAGGCTCAAGCAGATTAAATCACACTACAAGTAAGGAAGATAAAAAAAAATTGTCTGACACATTTTCGAACGTTTTGCGAATAATGATGTCCTCTGTGCATCATCCTGTACGTTGAAGTGTCATTAGAAGATGGATACACGCATCTATAATTGCTTACGGGAAGACCCTTTTAGAGCTTGCTCTTGACACCACAAAAATTTCACCAGAGACTGCAATAGTGTCGTGAAAGACCCCTTAAAACCATGAAGAACGGTAGTGAATCGTCTTTATCTATGAATTTCCCTTTTGTCTTGGTAAAGATCATAACCTCACCCGTGTGAGAAAAGAACACAGTCAGCATGACTATAGACTATTTGTTGTCACGATGCCCATATCCAGATAGTATGTTGCTACGTATGGGGTGGGATTTTCTACGACACTCAATCACCTTCGTTCTTCGGAATCACTCGGTTGGCGCATAGGTACTTTAGTAAATTCTTCAACCGGTGACTATTCCTTTTGTAAGCGCCATCACTGTCTTAAATTTCACCAAAACAATCTTCGTTTTCGTACCTGTGCCGTCTCAAGAGCTTGCATCGCAACCATATTCACTGCTTCGTAGCCAGCAGCATCGTTATACCTATTTATCATTACCAAAGTGATACCACAAAATTTACAAGATCTACAAACCAAAGTTCAAACTGCATGGTATGAGTTGACTCAAGACACCGTTAAGAGGGCTCTATTTGATGCTACAACGTGTAACAGAATGCATTAGAAATAAGGGTGGTCCAACATCCTGTTGAGAATAGTCGTGATTTTGTATTTTGAACAACAAATATTGTAGTACCCACACTTAGTTTGTAATAATTTCTTGTTGTTGTCGAGTACTGACTTAATTTCAAATATTTAAATTTAACTGTTTTTTCAAGGGGTAACTTATTTTTGACAATGATTTTATGTAACTTTTCTCTTTGTTTCATAACTTCATTAAATTCTTTAACAATAAAAATATAGCTGTAAAGGAACTTCTTTCAATCGTACAATAGGTTATGACCTCGGATACTGATTAGGGTGGCGATATCGTGAAGTGAGATGCAATTAACTTTATCATGACAAAGTTTCATCGAGAATTACTGATTCGAGTGTTCTTGAAGTACCTTCAAGCACTTCATCTGGAAAAGGAATTCGTACTGAGTGTCAAATACCTAATTTGTAATCATCATTTGAGTAGAATTATTAACGAGCTATTTCATCCCTTAGGAATCGAATTTGAAAATGCTGTAAATAGTTTCATAGATATGTTGAGTTACTTACTCAAATATGTTTATTTATTAAGTATGCATAATTAGCAAAGGATGCCCTTGACACATAAATCGCTAATAATATTTAAAAGGGCATTAAAACTGATGACATTCACAGAGGAAAATAAACGCAATATTTCAGAGATTGTATTATTAGAACCAATCAGATGAAGGTTGGTTATTTGTAAATGCATGGGTTTTGTAAAAGTTTAAAATAATATAAATAAATCTATCATGGAAAGACTTTTTAACAGTAAGGAAAATTGGATATTTTTAATGTCATTCGTAAAATTTGGGGTCCAAAACATTTTTCAATTTTAGTGGAGCTATATTTATGCGCAAGACATTTCAACACTTTTTAAAAAAATTTACAATTATAAATCAATAAAAATTACTTTGCTGTTTTAAATTGTATGACATTGTTTTAAATTTTATAGCTATTCGGATTTCACAGATACGCAACACATGTAACAAAATGATCTCTGACCAATTTTTAAGAGATATATAGATGGATATAAATACATGGAAATATGCCAAAAACGACACATCAAGAAATAAATATCTGACTGAAGCGAATTTTATAAAAAGTACCAATTAATCCACCAAAAGTGGGTTACATTTTAGAGGCCAGAAAATAAATACCTAGATTAGTTTAGTTTAGTGTAGTTTATATTAACTTCGCACTAGAAGCAACAAGAGGGCTATTGGCGACGTACCTCGTAATTTTGTACCACGGTCAAGTGACGAGGACGACACCTGAGCTGCACCCCCTTTCCTAACATCCACCCCATGCCAACGGGAGGACTTTGGGCCCCGAACAGATTTAACGTGCATCAACCCCGGCTACACAGCGGGTCTTTGGCGGCCAAGGATCAAACCCGCGACTGAACGAAAACCGCCGGCCACTAGTCCACGACCTTGACCACTAGGCTAACGCGGCCCAATAAATACCTAGAACTGCAGAGCATTTCAAATCGTCAGCTCGATTATTAGTGAAAGATAAAATGCTCTAATTCTATATGTTAACTTTCATTCAGTTTCTTTCCAGCAACACGTTTTGACAACACCAATGTTTTTCATAATATATCGTAACAAATCATGAGTATATATCGTCTAAGACGTAACTCGATTAATCAATATGAATCATTCAACATGTAACCGTAATATCAGTAACCCACAAGAATACTTATATTAGATTTAATAGCCACCGATGTTCCAGTCAAACAAAACATTCGAGTTCCAATTACAATAAGGACGTCGTATAGACTAATTGGACTTGCCTGTAGAGTCTGACGGAATGAATCTGTTGGATCTCAAACTCCTCACACTGGAGTGACATGGATAAGAATATTCAGTGCCAGCTCAGGAATCGACTTTCGTAATTTGACAATGGGACAAAATTATGAGTTAGACCAGGAACATGAAAGAAATCTCAAAGTTTTCCTTAACGAGGGACTATCTCGGGGGAATAATAACGATGTTCATATATGACTCAGAGAATAGGGTTTAAAAATCGCCTATCATTTATAACATCTTGAGACTCAAGATCATAGTCTTCGAGCCATTTTCCCTTAATTTGAGACAAATAATCTGAAACGTAATACTAAACAGTATGGTTAACTGTTTTCTTAATTAAAAGATACACAACTTTGGACAGTCCGTTGTAATAGACATTTGGTCTCAATCTAATAGAAACATGATGTTTTATTGATTAAATGCACAGCCTAATTTTATTATTCACACACCTAAAATTGCATATTAGCTATTTTTAATTCAAAACAAATATGTAAAATTATAACAAAACTAAATTAAAACTGCTGACATAGTTTCAAATGTTGCTTTTTTCTTGTGCGCCATTTTAAAATGCTTGTGGAGCAAGGATCCTTGCAAAAGATTTCAAGTTTTGATTAATAGATGACAGTTCTGGAGTGACCAATATAATGGAGGGCCTGATCATAGGATATAAAACAGTAAATTCTTTCTCTGCATGTAAAATAAAAATGTCTGCTAGAATGGACATTGGATCTCAAGAGGATATGCAAATACCGTCTACCAACATGCATTAGAACACAAATCATTCTATTTCGATTAAAAGGTATCTGGGATAAAGTATTCTTATTGTTGCGTTTTATTGAATAAAAAAACAAAAACGGAGGTTATCCTCAGAGAATAATTAATTTCAGGAAGAATTTCTTCTTTGAAGTTATCCTCTACTGTAGAAGTTAATGAAAATGTCCAGTACACACAGTAAGGACACTAATCTAACAATCATCTTCTACGCAATATTTTGATAGAGAGTTATGGTTTGGGGAGACAATGCAATTGATGCCAAGAAACATTATAGTTTATCTGAAACATCCTTATGATATCTATTACCTTACGATCATTGAGCAGCGGTCCTTAATTTTGAATGGTTCCATGTTAGCTTCTTTGAATTCACAAATAAATATCCCGCACGACGTCATTGTACACATAATCCTTAGAAATGTCACCGGTTCATGCGGAAGCAAGAGGCGTTTCATTTATATTGCGGTGACTCATATAAATAGTGTCACCAAGATTAGCATGCATTTCGTTGGTACAATCCTCACAGGATCACTCCTCAAAGACATTTAACAGAGAAAAAAGCATATATAAAAGACACGCAAGTACCAAAACGCACAAATGGACCGCGACTAACAATCTAGGTTTAAAATTAATTAATCTACATCAACGGATCCAAATATAACGCGTATCATACAAATATGTCTATTTATATTTACTTGAGTCTATTTATCTGTTCAAAATTTAAGCGCACCAAATATTTGTCTTGATATTATAGTAATAGTGATAATTAATTTATTTTACTATCAATTATCGAAATTTCCTCTCTCCCACTATATGTGTCCTTTGATTTAATTATAATTAATATAATAGCATTAATTCATAATTTCAAGATAATAACTAAATCTTAGGGATGGAGCGCCGTATCACTTACATCAAGATAGAGTTGACGATTATTCTACTGCACATTCAAAAGTCATTATTTATCGGCACTACAACTTTCATTTCAGAAAGGTCAATGTGTGACTTTCACAATAATTACTTCTGTTGACTGTCAAAAATTACTTTTTCTGTTCAGAAGCAATCCTCTGAGCTAGATTTTCTGGTAGATCCTTCAGCTGGCGTCCGCAATATTGAGGCGGATGACGTCACTAAAACGTTGTCTATGAAAACCGAATTGCGTGGTTTCCTAAAAATGATTTTTTATAAAGTTTCTTTCGATTAAAAACTAACATTTCTGTCAACTCAATATAAATGATTTTATTGCATGTATTCTCATCTTGTATATAATTCTGTATATTTGTTTGTCCGTTATTGAAATTCATACAGTCATTACTACTACTACAATGCGTTTAAAGAAGCTTCGATGGTGTTTAGAAGGTATCATAAGCATATTACAAAAAGAAATAAATTTTCAAATGTATATTTGGTGATTTTTTTTTTAAATTCTTTTTTTCATATTTTTTCCTAACCAATTTTTTTTCGAAGAATTTTTTTTTCTTCGAAAGTCCTATTTTTCACTCTTTCTTCACCACCAAAGGTAACAAAAGCCTCAATTTACTAAAAAATTTTATTTCCAAATTTATTTTCCTGTAATTAATTTATTTTCTTTTAATGTTTATTCCGGATTTTTAAGATTTATTTGAATTGTGTCGGAGCAATATTTTTGTGTAATTTACGGAGTAGATCTGGTACGAAATGGTGAAAAATTACGATTCATCCACCATCTCAAAGATGTAAATTGATTAGATGAATTGGACGAATTTTTCAAAACTGCGTTAAAAAAAATGTCAATTTCGGTTCTTTTAATTTTTTTAAAAATCATTTAGTCCATAAATCTTAATCAAAACTAATTAAACTGTATTCATATAGTGTACGATATTAACATTTGGCACTCTTTTGAAAAAAAGAACGTAGCAATACTTATAATCACTATTGTTTCACTGAAAATTATTCAAAATATTATTTAAGACTTTATCACCTTTAAAAAAATTAGTTCTTCGAGTTGGATCGATATATTTTTCAATTAAATCTTGCGAAGAACGGGTCTTCCAATAAGGCTATTATTTATAAGTAAAATATTATCCATCAAGTGCATTTTTATTTAAAATTATTCCATAATAATTTTTAAAGATTGTAATGAAATTAAGAGTAATGAAAGTTATTACTTTATAAAATGTCCCAAAAATATAAGAATTAGGTAAAATATTTTATCATTTTAAATTAAATAGAAAAGGAAAAATTGTTTTTAAAAATCTATATTTCTTATTAAATTGGAAAGGTTCCGATGCATTCCTTAATATCTTCTTTAAGTATTGAAAATGCCTCAATAATAATTGGAAAAAATATTAACTGTCAAGTTAGAGCACGTAATTTTCTTTGAAATAAATAAGCTCGAAAGCATTTTTAAGACTTCGTAATATAACATATTAAGTATAGAAAAAGTATAAAACTTAAAACTTATATAAATTGCAAAAATCTTTAACTTTTTTTTCGTATAAAATGTTTTAATTTTCTCGAGATATGCCAATGTTTTTCGTTATAAAAATTAAATATTTAAATTAAGTGTTTTAAGATTAAATATTTATAATGACCATAAAATTTAAAAAATCTTCCCTTAAAGAAAAAGAAATTTCATCAAACATGGTTACGTGTATAACAAAATATTTTAACTTGTAAATACTTTCTACTTCTCATATGCTTTGAAAGGATATTCTTTTAATTTTTTAATCTCTCTTATTTATTCTCTCCCTCTCTTTCTCGTTACATAGTATCTTTAATTATTTTTTTATTATTTTACAAAACATTTTGATTTATAATTCGCCGCATATTACAAAAGGCTGTCCGTTAATTAATTTACTCATTTATATCAAAAACAAAGAATTTTAATTATAAGGAAAATTTTAACAGTCGAATGCTTTCTCTATAGTAATAATGATACAATGCGTATATACATCAGTAAACAGATGTTTAATTTTCTTCATTAGAAAAGAAGAAAAAATATTTAAGGTTCAAAATATTAATGTCTATATAACAATTACTATTTTCCTTTATTGTTTAATCTATACACAATTTTTTTTAAAAAAAATCAAATTACACTTCTTCCTACAATTTGCACTACACCAGCACTAGTTTTTAAGAACCTACATCTCTGACAATAGATTATTATCAGATTTTGATCAATTTGTAAGATAAATCTAAAAGGCAGAAACATAAAACCTAAAATGCATCGTTTGAGTTGAATTATGGGTTCGATTCCTTAATGTAAGTTAAGAGAGTAGGGTGTTATTCAGATTTATCATTACTGTCACTTGTCAGCAAATCAAAATTACAAGATCCGTCATCGATAGAACTTTTGCATCTACCAAATGCGATGTTAATAATCAATTAATCAATCCCGCTTAAACTTAAGAATTCACACATTAGAACGATTTTTTGCGCAACCATTCAATACATTTTTTCTATTTATTGAGAATAGAATTCGAATATTAAAACCATAATTAGAGGTTTTATATACAAAGTATTTGCTGTATATTTCAGTAAAAAGTTTTCCAATGTTTTAAATATCATGCCAAAAATATTTATTATACAGCATTAGACACATAAGCTTACAATACATTAATTTTATAATCGTTTTATCAGCAAATATAGAAATTCACAGATTATACCAAAGCAAATACTTAAAAATAATCAAATTCCAATAGAGTTAACAGGAAAATCAATGTTAATTTTTACTTAAAACTTATGTTGACTTGGTTATACTTTAATTTATTTTCCAGTAGTTGCAATAGCTTGATGGTCATGATCGTGAACTGGTTCCAGTCCAATTGTGGGTACCAGCTTTTAAAGACAATATGAGGATGGTGCCCTTGAAATATATCGAGGTCCCTCGGCTTTGAATAGATGTTTATAGAGGTAGGTGTGTGTTCATCACTTGACTTAAGTCCATATTTACGAGACCCGTCTCCAATAACCTCCGTGTTGCTTCTGAGTGGGTCGTTGATAAAAAAAAAAAATCACGCAACTCATTTCCCATAATATTCTTGAAAATCATACAAAAAGGTGAACGCTTTTATGGTTGATAACAGGATTCAATTCATTTATTTTAAACCTTTTACGTTCTTTATTTCAACACATCTTGATGTAATTCAATACTGTGTTATACCAATTCGCTTTCTAAGGATAAAACACACACCGTATTGCAACCTTAGTTTAGTTAAGGAAAGACAAGTAATTAACCACAATATATGTCTCAAAGAACTTTTCCTACTTTTTTTTCTTTCCTCCTTCCCGGAGAACAGGAAAACGGAACAGTGAATCTTGTATCCAATTAGATTACGTTACTTCCAACCAAATTTCGATTTTCAGGACAGCTAATTAATAAATATTTTTTCCGTTATTCTCACTATTTTAATTAGGGTATCTTATGAGTGAAGTAAAAATATTTAATTTAAAAAAATAAAGAGACAATTTGTTCGTGTTTTTTCAATATTAAGAATGAAGCTTATACGGAGGGATTATATAAATAAAAGAAGCTTTCAAGGAGGAAAAAAAATATTTTAAATGCTTGAGGTTTCATGATTTAATTATTTTGAAATAGAAATATTCGCGAAGAAAATCATTCCTAATTATTCCTCCTGATTTCTCTTTTATTGTTTGATTCGTTTTGGATTTTTGAAAAGACATGCTCTAAAAATAAAATGTGATAGTCATTTGTTTTCTTACCTTTCGGTTTTTAAATTAATTTTTCCAGTCGCATCCTAAATATTTTGAATCAGTCTTAATAATTACAAGTACTGGAAAAACCTTTTAAAGAAATAAATCAAGCTAATTTTATTGAAGGGGAAATTTGCGTTATAAGGAACTTCCAGATATTTAATTTTTTATTAATAATTTTGTTGTTCCATTACTAATAATATTTGTGCCAGCCTAATGAAAAATTTAGAGTTTTGATTTAAAGTATTAAAATTTATTTGATTATTGATTTCCAAACAAATTAATAAAGTATCTAGAAAATTCAACTGCTTCACTAAATTAACAAGGGGTTTAATTATGTGGTTCAAACTATGGCTCAAATTTAAGTAATAGGGCATCATTACTTTCAGTTGTTATAGTAATTTGTAATAGAAATATTTTTTTTCAAGTCACAAAAATTTAAGTTCTACACAGTTCTTTATTAATGCATATAAACAGCAAAACAAACATACAATATCCTGTTGTCCAATACCTTCAGAATACATTTTGATCGAAAATTATTAATAAGAGTTGTAAACCTGAAATTCTTGTAAGACTTTAAGTCTCTAGAAAAAAACAACCTAAAATTTGAAGGAAAACATTTTCTTTCAATAAATGTTGTTTTTCTTCTATATACGTAGAAGAATAGAGTTCGAATTGGAGTACACTCAGTTGTTTAATTTCGAATTTCCATTCCCTTAAGCTTTCCCAGTGTTCAAGTCCGAATGTTTATTGTTTTTTTAATGAAAAACGTAGCAACAAAAATATTTTTAACGAAAGGATTTGCAGCTAGAATCAAAAATGTCCTACGAACAAAAATTCTGATTCCATAAAACAAAAAAGAATAGTAATAATCAGAGGTATGAAATAAAATCTTTCATACAAAATTATTTTTAAAACTTAGTTGAAATGTTTTCAATAAGAGCATTTTCTTCATTCTTTTGTGTATTTTCTATTAGGGTTGTAAGTTATTTTTCAGATGCCAAAACTTTTTTTTTCATTTTAAATTGTTTAAAAATACATCTTGATTCGAAACATAAAAATACGTAGTATTTTTCAAAAACAAAAAGACTATTGATTTTTCGATACTTGTCTTATTCAGAATTAGGAGGCGTTTGAAGAAATACTACTACAATAGTTATAATAACTCTATCTATTCATCTAAAGTAATTAAAACACTAAATAAGCTCATAAATTCTTAAAAGCTGGCAAAATTCTCCTTGAAATTAAAAAACAGATAGCTACTGTAACGGATCAAAATCAGTTACAGATTACAGAAATAAATCTAAGTATTCCTTGTCCATATTTACAGTTGTGCTAAAAATAAATTTCAATTACTTGAAACTATTTACAAAAGTAATTTTATGCGATGAGTGTCTTAGGAGTTATATCGATTCTTATTAAATAATCTAGAGTAATGGATTGAACCACATAATTAATAAGCAAACAATCAATGGAATATTTATTTTGCTGAATATTTATATTTCAACTACATATATCTTTCCTATGTGAAACGCAGGGGAAATAACGCATTCAATGAACTTTTGAATTGTGAAAGTAAGATAATAGTGCTTTTTTTTATTTTAGTCATTTTGAAAAATATATATTATTTTTATTCAGATTTTAACACGTAAAAAATATTCTCTTTCAGCTAAATCAGAGATCGTTATTTCTAACAGAAAAAAATTTACTATATTCGCTATTTTACTTATCACAGCGCATATGAATATTTTTTTAAATTCCATTTTGTCAATAAACTGTTAAATTTTAGTGTTATCATAAATATAGATGTTATATTATTTAACTTAAATCACAAACAGTGCACAGCAAAATGATGATTAATAGGTAAGAAATACATTACTTAAAATTAACACATACTTCTTCTTTATAGCAAAGTTTTTTTAAATAGAGCAAGAGAAAAATGACTTCTAAACCTCTTTCTGAATTTAAAAAAATGTATTTTAATATTACATTATAAATGATAGAAAATATTTCAGTCTTTATTTCTTCCATCACAGAGAATACTTTTACCTTAAATATTAGTTTTTTTCATGGTTTCTATCTAAAGAGAAGCGATCTTCTAAAGCTTTAGTTCGAAAGCTAAAAAACTACGATGAAAAGAAGTAACTATAAATTTTGATTTTTGAAGTATAAAGAGTTTTACAATATAATATTAAGAAAACTTAAATTTTTGTCAGTTTAATACGCTTACCAAAACTTTCCTTAAGATCACTGTCGAACACTTATTCAGTCACTCCAAAGAAGTAAATACACAATTCACTTAAAAGGACTTAATACAACATCTAAAACATAACTTGAAGAGATTAAAAGAATCGACTAGTGCTATTCACAATTACCATCCGAAAACACAAATATTACCGCTTCGAAAAATTGCCGATTCGGTCTTAAAATAATTGAAATTCCTGAGAGCTTGCAGCAATTTCACAATTATCACTGCTTCTAGAGCTTTCTATACTTTAACTGATCGAAGAGTTATAATTCTGGCTTTTCAATAACCGATATGAGTTTCAAAGGAGAAAACCATTCATGTTCCTACTCGTAATTTTACTCGTATTGATTTTCGAATATCAGATGATATAGCTTAATTATCACTTAAAACCAATACACACAACCTAAACAATAATCGTAAAGTTTCTTTTAAAAGCCAGAATTTTTCGACAAATAACAACTGTAATATAATAAAGAGATGCCGATAAATTACTAGGCATTAGCAGCAATCGAAACTGCATTTTTAATCTAATACCAAAATCCTGTGATTAATAGTCCACATGCTATAGAACCTGCGGCCAGCACTGCGTAAACTGTGCCATACGAAACCGGGCCATATGAATAAACATTGGAGTTTTCATTGAATATAAAAGTATCGCAGAACATTCTACCATAAGTCGTACTTATCACATCTCATTACGATGGTAATATCTCAGTACATTGAATCAACTGGTGCCTCCAATTTTGTTCCATATAATTGTTCAGAAAAAATTGCAAAATTGAGCTCAAATTAAACAGAGCGTGGTCAGTCTCACGTGAGTAAGCGATACACAATATATGCCTAACCAAAATAAGAACCACTCTACAAAGTGTATGATGGCGTGAGTATGCATTGCTAGACGCGGGGAGGTTTGCTATGCCCGAATAGTACTAGAGTGAAGCCGCCAATTTATATACAGCAAGTCTAACATATTCATCCCAAAACGTTCGGGATTCAAACAAAATGACTGTTAGATGTCAAATGACGCTAATAATTTAGCATCGGCATTGTGCTGCGATTGAGAATAGTTTTTAAGACTGTACAGAGTGTATCGGAACTCATCGGAACACTAACACTAAAAATTTAAAATGGTGATAGAAAACATTTAAACCAGCCATTTTGTTCAAAAAATGAATAGGTGGAGAGCAAGTGGTGAATCGTTAGCAAGCGCTGCAATGGAAAACATAAAGCGCGAGTTTTCTAACACATCGTCATTTTTACCGTGTATTTTTGGAGGCATGGTCTTTCCCTGATAACTGTACGTTGCCACGCCTCCAAGATTGAAATGAGGATGCGTAAGAAAATTCACGCCTTAAGCTTTCCATTGTAGCGCCTCTAACGGTTAACCGCTTGCCTTCCGTCTATGCATTGTAAGGGGGAAATTACGGGTTCATATGTTTTTTATCAACCCTTAATTTATTTCTTTGAGTTTTGAAACACTCTGTTTTTCATACAAACACAAAAAGATGATATTAATTTCATAAATTTAAAAATAAATTTCATTCATTCGAATTTTTATCGTATAAATTCTCTATATTTTGTATTGTACACGCCTGCTATATACTACTACTACCATTATGGTTCCTAAAATTGCCAAGATTTAAACATAAAAGTCAAGCTTTTTGAAAGCAATACACTTTGTTACGTCTTGAAAAGTAAAGATACAACTAGTTCATAATTGTGAAATTTTAATGATTGATTAACATTTTAAAACTCATTTCACAATTTACAGGAATGAAATTCCTTAAATCATGTTAACCGGTAGATTTTAACAACTAACAGACTGGAAGGTACACGTAAAACCATTATCTTTATTAGCAATTCAAAAAATAAGCATGTACCACGTATCCAAATGAAACTGTGATTTACACTTGTGACGACCGATTCATTCTATCCGACTCTTCTGCCATAGTTCAATTTAATGTAACTAACTCTAAAAGTCAATAACTGTTCCAAACACACGCAAGTTTTCTCCAACTCAACTATTTATTTATCAATTACTATAATATAAAATTTAATGGGTTATAGCACTCTTTGGACTCTAAGGTTAGCACAGTAATTAAAATATCACTAAAATATTATGCTCTTACCAAACCCTTCCAGTTGGGGTTGTTTTCATCCATCAAATCCTCTGCGACAGCTATATACAGTAACTACTCTTGATATTATAGATCTCTAGTTAGAACTATGTTCAGAGTTATCCACCCTCTCTCGCTTTCCTTTAAATTTCACTTAACTTGAATATCATCATATCTGCATTACTTCACATTATTTCCACCTGCATCTAATTAACATCATCACGCTTCATTTTGGTTGGGAAGAAATAGTTATATTATTCAATCAATCTCAATTAAAGTCCCCACTATTAGTGAAGAGAAAATCGCGAGTATCCCAGCGTCGCATAGACACTGATCTCCTGTGTAATTGAGAAGAGTTATTAAAGGAAGGAAGTTGATTTAAGGCCTTGAGCTGAAGACTTATTACCTTTCCTTTTGGTGTAGCAGAAGTAGACTTTAGTTGAAATACTTGATACGTATTTAAATTAAGAAATTGGCTTAGGAATCTATATCATCTTATACTTAATTTTTATGTTAAAGTGAATATTTGATTCTTAAGGTAAAAGCTTAATTTTGTTATAACATTCAAAGTGATATTACAAACTAGTTTTTATTTTTTAAAAATTAATATTATTATTTGGTACTTTATCAGATTCACAGATAATTTTCTGAACGATGTATATTTTGAAGTTAAACCTTGAGACAATAGTGAATTCAGCGAAGAAATGCGACAACTTCGTTATGTTTAAACTTTTGATAATACAAAAGAAAACTATTTTATTTTGTATTCAAGTTAACTTAATTTAGCTCATAGAACTTTTATATACAGCTCTCCTCATTCAGACCCGAGTTTGAAAATGTTAATAATACCATAGCTGGTACCTCACACTTCAAATTTGCATTTCAAGTAACGCTAAATTTAAAAGACCAATATAATTTAGGTCTTTAAACCATTTACTATTTTACCCGTAAAAATGTTTGGTACAATAAGAATTTAAATGCTTAACTCAATAATTATGAAGTAGCCAGTATTATCATCAGATAACCATGACCAGACAATGAATACCGAAAAATCTATTCAAGTTGAACTTTAATTAATAATCACAAAATTTCATAATTTTATGAGCATCGCCTGCTCTCAAAAACACTTATCACAAATAAAACATATACATTTTACATTCCATTTGATAGACTTAAATTAATAGATTAGAATTTGGGCTTTCTTAACTAAGTACTTCTCAGAAACGCAATAATATCCAGATGTCTTATGCTACTAAACTTAGTAGCATTCAAAGAATAAAAAATTTAGATACCCGTTTAATTTTAGAATATCTTAGGACAGCCAAAGTACAAGCCCTCTTGCACTATCAAGGGATTTTTTATTCTTCTCTAATTAAGGCTGTAATGCTAGGGCACTTAAACACGCACTAATTTTATTAATGAAAAAAATTTGTTTCCACATATTTTTTTCCCCCTCCACAAGTGCAAATCTTTTGATTAAGCATTACTCGCTGGTTAATTAAACATTCAATTTAGTAAATGCTCCGAACTTCAACTTTTGAAATATATCAATGATAATCACTGAAAAAATAAATAGCACTCGCAGTTCAATAAAGCATGAAATTAGTCTCATCATACTTGTAATAAGGGGGAGGGCATTAGACAGGGTTTTTACAGTGTTAAAATTTTTAATCCAAAAAAAAAAACATATTTTCGAAAGTATAACATAGAATCAACAATAATTGTTATCAAATAATTAAAATTGGAAATGTATTAAGTGGAAGTCTTAGCCGTTTCCGATACCATTTGTTATATGATTTTGACACAGAAAAAAATCTTATTAAACATTGTTTTCCATGTTAATACGTTAATATGAAAATAAAATGCTAATTTTTTCAAGAAGAAATGAAATCAGTTGTCTCTAAATCCTAATTTAACTCTCATGAAACGGAACTATTAAATTCCCAAACAAATATGCCTTGTTTTTATTTATAATATAAGCTATTATGAAAAGTTTGAGAGATTAATTATGTGATATATAGGTAAGAATTTTGTTTATGATGGTGAATTTCACTTATAAATATAGTCCAGATATTTGATTGCTGAAAAAAGCGATGCAAAAACTGAAAAGACTTCAAATAACTGTAAATAATCGATTATTTTAATTATTACTTTAAACATTTTAATTATTTAGCACCTACTCTTCATTGTTGAAATCTACAGACATCAAATAGTCCATAAGATTACATTTCTAATTAAAGAGACATAAGAATAGTATAATTACTGTTTATTAGTTATCTTCTCAGACTAAGAGCAAGATTTCTCACTCAAATAGTTTTTCACGCGCCTGGGTTCTAACATAATGAAGTTTTAGTTCCCCAACTTATTCTTATCGAATAAGTCACTTCTCTAATAAAGCGAAAGATCAAGAAATAAAACACTAAATAAAAAAAATTAATACTTCAATTAAGCATTTGAAACTTTTCACATTATTGAAAATCACCATCAGTGATCTGGCAATATTATTATAATAGATGTCACATTAGTCAATCTGTTTGGGACCAGTCTATTGGTCAATTAAAGAACTATGTGGTTTAGACGTATAGCAGGAAATACATACACTTAATTGCAGTACTAGTAAAATTACTGGGTCCATTGTAAGCCATAGCAAATATCTTTTTTTTTTTTGTAAGACATTTAAAATAAATTTATTGGAGTGCAGTAGATAATAATAGACGTTTAATTTGAAAATGCAGTTTACGAGTATTCATCGGATTTGGCCACCAGTTACTTTTT
The DNA here is from genome assembly GCA_019974015.1 of Nephila pilipes. Classification (NCBI taxonomy): domain Eukaryota; kingdom Metazoa; phylum Arthropoda; class Arachnida; order Araneae; family Nephilidae; genus Nephila; species Nephila pilipes. The sequence goes on from BMAW01060886.1 coordinate 173,348, forward strand.
TTTTATTTCGAAACTAAAAATAGCTCGATGGACCACGATTCAATTAAAATAATTTGTTTTTCCATCTTTATACTAACGTATTGTTGAACTACCGTCATATCATCCAATACAATTAAATCACAATATTTTTGTGGATGGTAATCCTCAAACGAACATGAAGTATTTTTGTTCCAAACTCAAAGCTACCATACTCTTTAACACCAGACATACTTCTTCACATGAGCTTTATAAACTTGTTGAAAAATCATCTTTGATCATCACTGTTTGCCCAATATACAATGACCCAACGATTATACAAGTGGATGGATGTCACAATTTTAACATTGCTCAAAATGTTTTCGAACTAAACAGGTCACGCAATTTTTTTAAAAATTTTTTTGTTAATTGAATGCTGATATTTCCAGTTTTAAGTATTTTGTTTCATTAGACCAAATATATATATTGTAAGTATTCCCTTTTTTTTTTGTAACACAAATGAAGTAAATTTTTCGACCGATATGTTCGTAAAGTATATACGACGTATACTTTATGCTCATTATTTCTTCTCTTACATACGCACGTAACATACGATAATGATTAATACCATTTCAATTATTACAGGCATACATCAATTAGCCATTAAAACGGTTTTGTTTCGTTCAATCGTTTCTCTCCTCAAGATACGTTTTTACGCAACACTTCGAACGTTTGTTCCTGAATGAAAATTTTCTTATTCCCGTCTCTACTTATAGCTATTGAGAGAACGGGAACAGAAAAACTATATTTATTAGTCATGCCATGGGGCAGAAAACAGAGCTTTAACAATACTTTGAAAATTGCTATTACGTTAGAATTTAAAATATCATTGGAAATTTAAGAAGTTTTTAATATATTTTTAATGTTTTTACTTTAAAATTAGCCACGTAGAAGACTTTTTTTCAATAATATCTGGTCAATTATTTGCATTTTTTAAAGAATAAAAATTTATCTTATGCTGCGATTACTCATAGATATTTTTGTTACCAAGACCAGCCTCTACAGAATTAATAGAATATTAATTTGGGTAAATGTTTACATTCCAGAGAGAACAGGCATTGTGGAAGAAAACGTATTTTTTAATGCTTCTGGAGTATTAATGAATGTATGCAGGAGAAAAAATATATTAAGAAGTTATTTAAAGCAATTTTCAAACTTAATTGGAAATATAATCCAATGAAGTATTCATGGTAATGTATATGCAACCTATCACCCTATCGAGATTCAAATTAACTGTCACCATAAAAAAACGCCTTAATAGCCAAAAAATTCAAAAAAGGTAATTTTCCAATGAAAGAGGGAGAGTTATTTATTAAATGGAAGTAGTATAACTCTACATTTATAAAAAGCTCTTAAAAACTTAGAATATGAGCTTACTTCTCAAACACGTAGTTTTTAAGCATCTTTCAATTAGCATATTAATAGGTAATCTTCATTATCATCATTTCCGAATTAAAATTTAATTAGGTAAATTAGTTTCAAGTTTGTTTACCAATTGAATTAACAATGAAGTTTTCGATGAGAGTTTTAAATTGTTCCATAAAGTGACAAGAAAGAAAGTAAGAACAAAAGTATTTTCCCCGAAGAGTGATTCAAAATGTTAAAAACGTCTACAGACGTCAGTGACATGATCGCTTAAGAATCTGACAAACTCAATTGAGTAAAATGCACAATCAAGCAAGACTAATATATGGAAATTCTAGAAAAAAAATTTAGGCCAACAATTAGATGAGTCAAATACTGATGGTAAATGTATATTTTTGTTTCATGTTATACTGCATATAATGCATTAAGTATTTTTTTTTTTTCAATGAAAGAAGTATGCAAATTCCTTAAGAACATGAAGATAGGCCAGAAATAAATTCGTTGGAATGCATCTAAAACAACTCTAGAGTAAATTTCATAAAACTGTTGCTTACTTCTAAAATAAATAACTTAGCCTCAGGATCTTGAAATACCAACATTGAAGCAGAAAATTAACAGATTATTATCTCATAGATGTTTGATATACTCGTATATTAAAGGCCTTATATATTAAAAATTTTACTGATGTTGAATTCTATAAATAAATTCAATTTCTTAGTTAAAATAATGTATCCAATTAAATTTTATCTCTCTCTCTCTCTCTAAATGCACTCTGTAACAATTCTAAATAAACCTAATACAGAGAATATTAGAGCTCATATATTAATTTGACCTTATGAAACTATAAAAGGTATCCTAACAAAATTGATAAATAGATTTTATGACCTTTAATTTAACAAATGAACATATGGAAAAAAAATTTGCTATATATTATTATTATTATTATTATTGGTAAAGTATGTCTTTCACCATCGCTTATTTAAAATAATTCTTGTATCTTAAACATTTTCCACATTGGCTATTGGTTATGCGGAGACTGATAAATTCGAAAAGGAGTCATGAACAATATAGCTGAAAATAAAGTACCAACACCGTTGGCGGTGTCTTCCATCAAATTCCAGATTTCAATCGTTGCGCATATATCTATTCCTTTTCGCTCCCCTTCTCTTTTTTCTATCCTTATACTGCTTCCCGAACAAAGAAATGGAAAATTCTTGTGAGGCGATTCCATCATGCTCCAGTGGCACCACCAGTGGCCATCAGAACCAATCTCCGCAATATTCTCTATCGTGTAGTAAACATCGTTCATTTGAAGTCTTCAAGACGAAACTTTCTTTGGTTTCTTATTTGTTTCAGAGAACCATTTGGATATGGGTTTTTATCCCACTGGAATATTAGGAAGAAATATCGGAACAGTTCAGAAAAGTTTATTTGCTATTGAAGTTCTTATTGCCTATGCAATGTGTAGTGTGTTATTTTTATTTTTCGTATTTAAATATCCTCTGAATTTTTTATATGTTTATTTTTATACATTATTTTATATATTTCTAACTTGAATATTCTTGTCATTAGTTCAATTAATGACGCACACAAAATGATGTAATCGAATATTCAGAAAAGTTTATTTACTATTCAAATTCTTTTTTGCCTATGCAGGGTTTAGTGTTTTTTTTTTTTATTATTATTATTTTTTCTTATTGAATAATTATCTGAATGTTATTATATATTTATTAATATATTATTCTTTGTATTTTAAACTTAAGCGATAATTATTGTCATTATTTCATTTAATGACACACACAAAAGGAAGGCATCGAAGATACCAGAAAGATCTCGATTAATTAATATTATGATAGATACAAATTATTGGGATTTAGACAAATTTTTCTTTTTTAAAGGAACAACGACAATATCTAAATAGTTACCTCATTTAGGTGATAACATATTCTGATTCGCGCGCTAGCGGACATTCAAAGGAATAAAAAAAATTTCAGCGACCCTAAAAAGAACTCGTTTATCCATTTTGAGTTGGGATTTATTTTTCTTCGCCACAAGCTAAAGTTTTTATCCCTTATATGGAATCCTACATTTATACAGTGTTACGATCTTGCAATGACACTTTACTGTAATATTACTCTTATTGTTGAAAAGACACAATACAAGACGTTTTGTTGGTCAACGACATTGGTTAAATAATGACACCATGTCCGAACTTATTGACCATTTTCTTGAATTGGAGAAAAATTTGAAAACAGATTGAATGTTCTCGTAAAATCCTAAATTTTCCCGATATCTCTATTAAGAAAGAAGTTTTGTATTCTACCGAAATCCCCATGTAAAATCACAGCCCGAGGCAACTATAAGCAAACATGGATGATAAATCTCCCTGAGTCTGTCTTTGAAGTACAATGTAACTTTTTCAAGTTTTGCCAGCAATGCAAGTTAGTAAGCTGGTAATCTGAACGCTGTTAAATGTACTATGATGGCTGTACTAGTGATTTACTATCTGTTCGTGCTGTTGATCAGTATAAGTGTAATTTTTGCTCCCTATGTATTGCTAATCTGTACAAGTGCTATGTTTCTCGATTGCTTTATTAATTTGTAGAAGTTCTCCTACCTGTGATTTGTTTTTTTCCTAAATATTTGTAAACCAAGCATCATTCTGCATCATCTATCTCGTTGGGCAGTTTTCACCATACACACACAGGGCAGGTTTTGTAACAATAAGTTATATTTCTATGTCCTGTTTATATTATTTCATTATTGAAATCTTTGTCTATTGTAAACTGAAGTGGAAGATCGATTACAGTAGAATTTGAAATAAATTCAGTTAAATAATTTTAAGAATTGATATTTAACACATCAATCAATAACTCCCGAGACTAACTCAGAGATGGCGCTCGTAGTAAACCAGTAACCAGGTCTTTCTAGAGTACTAACCTTTGCTTGAAACGCGTCAAAATTTTAAGTCGATCGGACCAGAAACAGCTGAGTTATCGAGGTTGGAGTAAAGTCGTTTTGTAGTTTGTTTAAAAAATGGAAAAAACCGAGTTTCGTGTTCTGATAAAACATTGTTTTTTAAAGGGTAAAAACACCGTGCAAGCGAAACAATGGATTGAAAAATGTTACCCGGACTCTTGTCCATCAAAAGCAACGATTTGTCGGTGGTTTGCCGAGTTTAAACGTGGTCGTACCGACCCAAATGACGCGGAACGCTCGGGTAGACCTGTGGAAGCAGTTACACCGGAAAATGTGAGTGAAGTGACAAAAATTATGATGAAAGATCGTAAAGTGAAGCTCCGTGAGATTGCTGAGATGACACAGATATCATATGGAAGTGTATTTACTATCCTTCATGAAAAATTGAGCATGAAAAAGGTTTTTTCCAAGTGGGTGCCGCGATTGCTTTCGATGGAACAAAAACAGCAACGAGTCGATGATTCAGAAAGCTGTTTATCGCTATTTACTCGCAACAAAAAAAATTTCTTGCGGAAAAAAAAAAGTAAATAAAATTTGAAGGGGAAAAAAAAAAGATTTGGAAAAGCGTTGGAACGATTGTATCACTCTAAAAGGTGATTAACAAAAGGTGTTATGTTGATGAATAAAAAAAAAATTTGCAAAAAAAATGTTGTTTTCAATATTAGTCTCGGGAGTTATTGATTGATGTGTTATATTATGTTCATTTGTGAAACACATTCATCATAAAAGGTGACATGGAAGTTCAGAGAAAGAAATATGTACTCATTTATAATCTTCGTCATTTGATGATGGATTAAATTTATAAGGAGCTTCGTTTGATCCAGCAGAGGACTTAATGATATGTTTAGAAATGCTTTATATTTATAGATACAAACATAAACACTCGCTGAGACATTTTTTAAAGGACTAATATCCAAAGGCAGCTTTTGTTCTTAATAATGATTAAATTAGATTTCAAATGAACGATTTTATTAAGAAATAAAACTCTGGTAATTTAAACTTAAATCTTATGAATAGCACTTTAGAACTCTCTAGAATATTCAACTGCTTCATGTCTCTCTCGATTTCCTTTTACAGTAAGTGAATCGCATCGAATTTCATTGGAGGAAAAGTCAATACGGTTACGTAAGCTCTTTCTTACGTATTGCAATATATTAAAACGCAACATAAACCTTTTCGTATTTATCATCAATTTCTATTGAAATAAGCCATTTGTATAGATTAAATTACTGCTTTGATATTAATTGATAAATATCCTAAATCATCTGCGATTTGAAAATCAACGTAAATAAAGCAAGCATAAGAGTGCAGACGATTTTCTCCTACGGGGAAACTCACAACGATAATTGAAAAACTAGTGTTTGATCTATACTCGTACTATCAATTAGAATACGAAAAATTCCGAAATAAATTGGAGATACGAAATTGCTCAAAAATGTAAACATTCTATACCCTTGGCAATTATTATAGTCTAGTGTCCGTGCTTTATTTAGTAAATTGTGAGCTTACAGCACATTGAGATGATTTGTGTTATTGCACAATTTTCTGTAAACTTAACATAGTCGGCTTTCATGGTTTGGGACTGAGTTTTAATTTTTTTTGGTCTGAGTAGTTATATATACGTATAAAGTTAAATGATCTAAGACTTGTCATGATAAATCATGATTTAATATGTGTTATTGAATTAATTGTCTCTAGCCATTATTTACAATGTTCTCAAAGTCTAAATTACTGTACTTCATTCTGAATGTTCATATTTTCTATGTATGGTATCTGGATTAATTTGTAATAGTTCAGGGAAGAAGAAACCGTGCTCCATATTTTTTTTTTGTTAATGTTAAGCTAACATAGAAGGTACTGATAATTGAAGTAGTTATTTTTCTTAACAAAAGAAATGCAGAAATTCATTTGAATTTTAGTTTGAGAAGTTAGTAAGACATTAAACTTAAGTTAGAATTAAACATTGTCCCAAGATTTATGAATTTTCAAATGTAAAAAGGCTCAGGAAAGTGACAAAGGTGATTTCTCGAAATACATCTAAAGTTATATTCCGAGATTATTTAGCAAAATCAGTTTCTTTCTCTTTTGATAAGAAGAAATTAACGCAAACTTATGAATATACGATAGCACTAATTCAAAATTCCGAATACAGAAATTCAAAACATGTACTCTTATTATCACATGACCATATATACCAATTGAAATGCACCAGTTACTTACATATACATTGTAAACTCTATAACATAAACAACGGCGCACCAAGAATGAGTTGTACCATAGAGGCAAAAAGTATGCGAAAGAGAGTACGAAAGAGAATGCGAAAGAGAATACGAAAAGTATGCACAGAATAGAAAATGTTTAAAATTTCAGAAAAAAATTAGTGATTTATTTCAGAGTTACATAGTCACAAAGTAACGAGCCCAATAAAGTGTTGGCCTACATCTAGCCAGGATGCAAGCTACCACACGAAGTGGCATAGAGTGATAAAGCTCCATGATGGTCTTCTTCCGTGCTTCTTGACAAATTTGCTCCATTTGTAGGGCCGGGTCATTCCCTGGTAGATGCAGTCGCTTTCCCATCATATCCCAGACATTCTCGATTGGAGAGAGATCTGGCTGGCCAAGGAAGTATTTGACAAGCTGTAAGACAGTTTATAGCAACACGTGCCTTATGTAGTTTGGCATTATCTTGCTAAAAAAAATAAGGCCAGTGTACTGCAAAAGTAACGGTAGCAAAACAGGTCTCAGAGTGTAGTCTACAATCCGCTATGCTGTAAGTGTGCCTCTAATGATGACAAAAGGAGTCCGGTAGCTCTTCAAGGGAAATGGCACCCCACACAAGCAAGATCAGCAAGCTACCCTGGGCATCTCCTGACACGTCTCCGATGATCGTCAGGATACAGTTGGAAGTGGGATTCGTTGCTAAGCACTATACGTCCCCAGTCAGCATCATTCCAAACTGATTGAAACAAGCACCGAAGTAATCTGGCTCGACAGTGTGCAGGAGTGAGTGGCAAGTGGCGAAGCGGTCGGTATGAGAGTAGAGTTCGCTGTATCAGCCGTCTGTGAATAGTCATGGTGGACACTCGTGTGCGGGTCACACATTTAATGGTTGATGACGAAGAATACCCTGTGACAGCTTATCTGACAATCGCTCTGTCCTCCCGATATGCTGCCGCTTTAGGTCGACTATTAGAATCCTGATGCTGAAATCTGCCATTGTACACCCCTTCTTTCCAGCATCTTCTAATCCCCGCATCGCTTCTACTCATATGACGTGCGGTTCTCCGATTTTCCCAACCTGCCTGTTTCAATTCAATGATACGACCTCTTTCAAATTGTAACAGGTACTCGTAATGAGCTCGAATCTTGCTACGAGGCATTTTTAGTCATTGAAAGGTATCCTAAATCGCAATGCGACAAAAAATTTGACCATAAGATTGAGATTAGCTTCTTATTTACATCTGCTGAGTGCGCAGTTCCGATGCGTTGTAGCTCCCACTATTCGTTCATTGGACACCAAATTTTAATCATTTGCATGTTCTGTCTAAATGTCTTTGCATACGATATTTAATTACAATCGGGCAACTTCTTATTATGCCCTAAATTCCTAAATAGATTACATTTCAAAAATTTAACGGAGAAATCTGTTCAGAAAGAATTATTGTTATTTTACTAATTATACTTGCAAACATATAATATTTAGTCCATTGAAGAAATATTTTTCTTCTAACTTTTCCTTCTAAAAATTTACTTCTTAAAATAATTGCATTTCCTATAACATTGAATGTAAGTAACTAAAATTAAAGTAAAAATAATTAAAATCATGAATGTAAATAATTGTCCATAAAATGAAGCGTAAATGAAGCGTTTTTAATCAAAAATATTAATCCCTTGCAAAAGCTTATTACTTTCAATTTAGAAAGGAAATGGTATAAAGGAATTACAGTAAAACCAATAATAAGCACTATTAAAAAGTTCATAAATGAGAAAGAAAATAAATTCTATCACATTTATTTAAAGAATAAAAACGTTTCTTAGCTCCCTCAAAATGAATTTCAACAACTTCAAATTTATCATTTTGATGTTGACATACATTCAAATAAAAGATTATAACAGAGGATAGAAACTAAAATTCATCTAAAATGATTTTTTACTTTTAAAGCTAAAGTCATATTGAATATTAAAATATGATTATATTTTTGTTATTATTATTTTTTCATTTTAGTTTGAGGTTAATTAAGGATACAATTAAATTTCTCCACATAATCATAAGTTAAAACTTTTACAGCTTCACAGCAGTCATGTGGAAGAAAAAGAAATATTTGAAATAATTTTAATTAACGAAAAATAAGTCATACTAATTAATTCATTTCTCCAGTTAATTAACATGTTGCAGCAATAATTTCTCATTAAGTCTCATTTTTGTTTTCCAGAAGCATTTAATAGAATACTGTTCTTTTTTTTGTGTGCCATATCTTAACCTTTTTCTACTCGTTTACGGCTACGAAACTTTACAGGCACATTTTTATTATTTGAGTTGAAATTGATTTCAAATAAAGTTATTTTTGATGCTTCTTTTCCAAAGGAACATCTAATAAATAGGAGGTCTTAACAACTATTTGCGGCCGTGGTAGCCTTATGGTCATGGTTTCGGATTCGTGGCCGGAGGTTTTCGTTCAGTCGAGAGTTCGATCCTTGGCCGCCAAAGATCCGCCGTGAAGCTGGGACTGATGACCGTTAAATCTGTCGGGGACCTAAGTCATCCCGTGGCGTGGTGTGGACGTTAGGAGAAAATTTGCCAGCTCAGGTGTCATCCTCGTCACTTGACCGAGGTTCAAAATCATGAGGTCCGTCGCCGATAGCCCTCGTGTTTCTTCTAGTAAGACGTTAATAAAAATTAACAATTATTTTATCATTCGTCTTTAATTTAGCCATTATATTTAATTTACTGTTGTTGAGAAATACTAAGAGTGTGGCTCAAAAAGTACTTGTATTTGGAGAAACATGGCGTTAATAAGGTAACTTGTTATTACCATTGGGTGTTGCCATCTGTTAAAAGGAACTGAAAAAATTTGATTAGGTTGTCATTTAGTTTTGCTCGGGTTGTCATTTGCTGCATAATCAATATTTTATTTTTGTCATGTCGGGTTGTCACCTTCCGTTAGACCTGGATTCCTCATTATGCAACGGGAAGAAGCAAATATCAAAGCGTTGGACTGCTTCTGATACATCATTTCCTAAAAAGTCGAGGATGGTCTCATTGACCGGAAACATTGTGACAAAGAAATTTTGAGGTGCGAAAGGCGTCATGATCACGAATACGAGTAACTAAAATTTACACAGCTGTCTAGTGAGTTATGATGCGTACTAAAAACAAACCATTTTCAATGTTACTAGCACCATCTCTTAGAATTTCTGAGGACTGATTAAACGAAACTCGAACTTAAAAAAGGTCAAAATACATGAATAATACGAGTAATATTGTCTCGTCACGAGCTTGCCACCACAGATTTTCAAGTCATTCAACACATTCGATTACTGATTCAATAAATGTACGGTAAATACACGTTAAATGGAAATTATTCTGTAAATCCCCGTAAAGCATGGGGAGGAAATATTGAAAAATAGAGATTCCAACATAAATTATCGCCATTCTCATCATATAAATATAATTAAAAATTACGAGGTCCAGTACAAATATTCCACATGTTGATCTGGACAAAGTATGCCAAACTCGCAACCCATGGATTCACAAAGAATATCCAATTAAAAAACTGGTACATAATAACATGTAATTGAATGTTTGTTTAAAATACAGTAACGATTTTCGAAATTCGTGAATCGATTATTAATGAAAATAATCGATAATGAGCGAAGACTTTTGCTACTTAATAAACAAACCAAAACTCCCTTCCCTTCATTAATACTGGATAAGTTTTTAGTTATTTATAATAAAACAATGTCATTGGTCTTACGCTTCTCTGTTCTGTATTTTTCATTTTAAATATTCCGCTTTTAGCTATCAAGAAAAATAGGATCATTCACGTAATGCTTATTAATTTTTGAAATCATTTTCGTCTGATCAGTTTCTGGAAATGATAACTTTTATTAAAAAAAATTATTATTTTGTGTTAAAGATTACTCATCTATTAATGACCTTTGCACTCAGTATGAAGAAGCCACCTTCTCTAGTAGTCACGATACTGATTCTGTAGTTTATGACTGATTTGTTGGCTGCAGACCAAGTGGACTTGGATCCAGGTGCGATGGTTGGCTTTGCTTTTGCTTAGTCGTAGGTTGGAGCACTGATTGAGCACTGACGTAGTTTAAACACCGCCATATAGTGGGACCAGAGCTCGTAATATCTGGTCGATGTCCTAGTCCTCCCGTTTGTGTGGTGGAGAAGTTTGAAGAAGGAGTTGCCATCTCAGATATCGTCTTCGTCCTTTAACAGAGGCTCAAATTTTCGAAACCCGTCGCCAACAGCTATAACATTGCTTCTTAGAGTAATGTTAATATAACATTCAAATGAAATTGAATCGGAGATCGCTTATTGATTTTCTCTCTACTAGCCTCGGGAATTTTTCAATAATTTGAATTGCATAAAATTACAACTCATTGACAACAAAATGAAACTTGATTAATTAGTTAGATGAAAATAAAAAGCTTGATGAACACAATAACAGATATATAAGCAATATAGAATTGGAAGGAAAATGAAGGGAAGAGGAAACAAGTTTATTGATCTCTCGATTGGAGTGAATTATTGTAATTAATCTTTTATATTAAAGTAAATGGAAGTGACTCTTGATCAGAATAATAGTAGTCAAATCTGCTATTTTTGAAACGCGCTAGGATCATAATAAGTGATTTGGTAAGGTAAGGCTTTATTATTTAAACACAAACTAGGATGAGTCGAGTTAAGAGATATTCGAGAGAGTTCGATCTTGCATATTCCATAACAGATTATAAATTGTATTGTCCTTCTCTCCCGTATCTTCATTTGGAGTTTTGAATTTATTGATTATTTAAATGGGCCTTAAGATGACTGTAGTGTTCACTATCGAAGGAAATACCTCACAAAAGCATTCAGTGCTTATTTAGGGAAACCAAGGGTTAGTAAATCTAAGCAAATAAATGCTGAAGAACATTAGTATTTCTGTGAACTGTGGGTACCAGAATATTTTTCTATGATAAAGAATTAAATTATCTCCTAGCTATGTAATAAGGTTTTTAGTGTACTAAAATTATATTAATATGAAACATCATCATAAGCAAGCATAAGGGCAGCGATTCAAATCAAAGCGTTCCTTCTAAGAAGATGAATTAAGGAAAATTAAACTGCTACAGTAAAACTAAATGTAGCACAGCTTTTCATAACTTTTACTTGTTAGAAATTAGCCTTTGGCTGAAATGAGTTTGACACTCTTTATCTAGAACAGTGTTGGCGAGTAATTTTAAGAAGTAGGTCAAATTGTGTCCTTAATTTGCTTAACGCTAGCCCGAGGGATAGTAAGTCAGTGACGTCACTGGGAAAATGGGATGGATGTCGTTGAAAGATTATCAATTATTTTAAACACTGAAAATTTGTTAACAGAGAAACTAGACATTTGGCCGTTTTTTGCTTTGTTCTCACTTATATACAAGATTGTTTTCTTAAATTACACGAACAGCTGTTTTATTCCTTAACGGAGCTATTGGTGAAAGACCTCTTAAATTTGTCTCTGTCGAGAGACGAGAATGACTCCTGAGCTAGAACATCCATCTCCAATCTTCCACACCGCGCCAATTGTAGAACTTTGATTCTCGACGGATTTAATTTTCATCAGTACTGCTACAAGGCGGGTCTTCAGTGGCATCAAAGTTCAAACCCGCGACATGACTAAACCCCACGGCCACGATTTCTCGATCATGATCTGTAGACTGACATCGCCACTTCATTTGGTTGGAAAGAAGTTGGATACTTACCTATAAAATTAGGAATAAAGCCCAGATGTATTGGTTAAGGGGAATTTTGTGAACAGCTCATGTTACAACAGCGTGAAAAGATCCCAAAACTTCATTGCCAGTCTTATGGTGTAATTTACCTTAGAGGTAAAATTGTAAGACAAAAAAATTAAATCTGTTACGAGAATATAAGAGTACGTTGTAAATATACTTTTATTTTCCTATAACTCTTACAAAATAGTAGGTTAAGACTTTCATGAAATTTTTTTAAATTTGTATAATAAATAAAACTTCTTTGAAAGAAAACATAGACTTTAATGTATAAAAATTGTATAAAATTTTGAAAAATCTAAAAATTAATATTGTTATGAGCTGAGAATTATTTTAAATTTTACTATTAATACCAGAGATGAAAATTTTTGTATGAAAAATACTTTTCATTAAGATTTAAATTCGTCCAATTTAATTTTTTTAATTTATGATATATCGCTAATTTTCAATTATTTTGACATTGACTCTAGTACAACTAAGTTTAGAAATATTTCTATGTATTTCGTATTTAATCAGACCAACTTTTTTTTATGTCTTTGCAACATTATTAAATTAACATTTATTTCTCTGTTTAATTGAGGAATTCTATTATTTGCATAATTAATAAAGGATGTTAAGTATCCCCAGTTTTTTTTTTTTTTATTTTATTTTATTTTTTAATTTTGGGGTTATATTAACCATCGCCATTTTCTTATTACATGTAATACAATTATAGCAGAATATTAAGATTCATTATTATTCCTGTTAATAAGATTTTTTTAATTTCTTCTTCGCAATATTTTTAATTAATGACGTGTAAGCTGATTCCCACAAAAAGACCACGAATCATTTTCTGATCGGTAAGCGAAATTCATTTATATGAAGGGGGAAAGGAATCAGAATAAACAAATATTTCAAATACTTTTTTTTGCTCAGCAGAGAAGCAATATTTGATTCTTGTTAAAATGTCTGCACCTAGTAGAAATCCCACTTGAGTCGTATTCGAAATGGTAATTAGGGTACACTGTGCCATATTGGAGAAAGTAAAATACTCAATTTAAGACTCTCTTTTTGTGACATTTATATTTCAAAAATTTTTCGTGTAGTTTAGGAATTTTGTGTGCCTCATAATAATGTCTTAATCATATTATTGAACTATAAAAGTAGTTCATAATCAAAAATGTTTATTTCCCTTTGAGTTGAATGTGGATATGATTTTTCAGATATATTTGCATTCAGGTTCCACTTTTATAAATAATATTCTAAGAATATGTAAAATATTTTGCTCCTCATATAGAAAACAATGCAAAAAATATAGTGAACTAAATGCTTTAATAGTGTTTTATATATTTACTTTGAAAAAATTATAGAACGTCATAACTTTTGAAATTACCTTTCTTTTTTTTCATTTTATGCTTGTATAAAATTATATATGAAAACTCAGGTATTACTGAA